>JADBJO010030918.1:0-17309 GCA_016801955.1 Conus betulinus | reverse complement strand
GTCGAAAAAAACAAACGGCAGAGTAGACCGGAAGGGGGGAGAGGCGGGGGGGGGGGCGGCGGGGGGGGGGGCGGGGGGAGGGGGCGGGGGGGGGGCGGGGGGGCGGGGGGGGGGGGAGTTAGCGGAGAACGAGGATGGGGAGTGGAGCGGCGGATGGGGCAGATGGTAGCGTACGGAGAGGTGCGCGACGAAAAGGGGGGGGGGGGGGGGGGGGGGGGGGGGGGGTAGAGGGCGGGGTTGGTAATTAGAGGGTGTTTATCGGTGCCGGAAAAAACGAAATCTCTCAGACTCAATCTTCCTTACTTCGTCATTCTTCTTTTTGTACTTCCACTTTCAAGGTAAAAAAAATTGTCTGTGCTGTCACATGAAAGTTGCTGTGACGGCGTGTCCGGGAGCACCACGCATCGGGATCCGTCTTCCTGATCTTCAGCGATCCTAAATCTGACGTCACTGGAAATGAAAATGGCAGCTGGAGACAAAGAAAGATGAAACGAAACAGAATTGAAAAAAAAAAACACGTGAAGGAGCGGGACGTGGGGGGGGACGGGGTGAGTTGTGGAGGTGGGGGTGGTGTTAACGGGACTAGACTTTAATTCCGCTGGACAAAAAAAAAAAAAGATAAACAAATTACAAGACAAAACACGACGCGTTTCGACCTCTGTGGTCTTCTTCGGGCAAGGTGAACAAACAGTCGGGACAATGGACACGAAGAGACGACACATTCCCTAGCTTCATTCCACATCCGTTTTGCGCCCAGTTTCAGGAAATGAGTGATGGTCCGTTCTTTGTTTTCATTGTCCTGGATGTTGTGTTCTCTTGCCTGATGAAGACCGAAAGAGGTCGAAACGCGTCGTGTTTTGTCATTGTCATTTGTTCCTTTTGTGCGGCAGAATAAACATAAGTTCTCTTTAAAAAAAAAAAAAAAAGTGACACACGCTTCAGTTTCCGCCTGTAGTCACGTCACTTTGACACTTAAGGGGACCAGGAAAGGAGGGGGGGGAGGACAACTAGGGGTGAGATGGAGAGGGAACAGGACCCTGGACACTGAAGGAGGGGGGACACTAGGGGTGAGATGGAGAGAGGGAACAGGACCCTGGACCACTGGAGGGGGGACAACTAGGGGTGAGATGGACAGTGAAACAGGGACTGGACACTGAAGGGAGGGAACAGGGGGGACGGACAACTAGGGGTGAGATGGAGATGATTGAACAGGACCGTCGACACTGAAGGACAGGAGGGGGGAGACAACTAGGGGTTTGAGATGGAGAAGTGAACAGGACGTCGACACTGAAGGACAGGAGGGAGAGAAAACTAGGGGTGAGATGGACAGTGAACAGGACGTGGACACTGAAGGAGGGGAGACAACAAGGGGGTGAGAGGGAGAGGGAACAGGACGTGGACACGAAGGAGGGGGGGACAACTAGGGGTGAGATGGAGAGGGAACAGGACCTGGACACTGAAGGAGGGGGGACAACTAGGGGTGAGATGGAGAGGGAACAGGACCGGGACACTGAAGGAGGGGGGATAAACTAGGGTGGAGATGGAGAGGGAACAGGACGCGGACACTGAAGGAGAGGGGATAACTAGGGGTAAGATGGAGAGGGAACAGGACAGGAGGGAGGAAACTAGGAGTGAGATGGAGAGATCTTGGGAACAGGACCTGGACACTGAAGGAGGGGGGGATAACTAGGGGTGAGATGGAGAGGGAAAAACAGACCTGGACACTGAAGGAGGGGGGGATTAACTAGGGGTGAGATGGAGGAGAGGGAACAGGACCTGGACACTGACGGAGGGGGGATAACTGGGTGAGATGGAGAGGGGAACAGGACAGGAGGGGGAGACAACTAGGAGTGAGATGGAGAGGGAACAGACAGGAGGGGGAGACAACTAGGAGTGAGATGGAGAAGGAACAGGACCTGGACACTGAAGGAGGGGGGCAACTAGGGGTGAGATGAGAGAGGGGAACAGGACAGGAGGGCAGACAACTAGGGGTGAGATGGAGAGGGAACAGGAACCTGGACACTGAAGGAGGGGGGACAACTAGGGGTGAGATGGAGAGTGAACAGGACGTAGGACACTGAAGGAGGGGGGACAAACTAGGGGGTGAGATGGAGGGAACAGGACGTAGACACTGAAGGAGGGCGGGACAACTAGGGGTGAGATGGAGAGGGAACAGGACCTGGACATGAAGCAGGGGGGGGGACAAATTCTAGGGGGTGAGATGGAGAGGGAACAGGACGTTGACACTGAAGGAGGGGGGGACAACTAGGGGTGGAGATGGAGAGGGAACAGGACCTGGACACTGAAGCAGGGGGGGACAACTAGGGGGTGAGATGGGAGGGAGGGAACAGGACGTTGACACTGAAGGAGGTGGGACAACTAGGGGCGAGATGGAGAGGTAACAGGACCGTCGACACTGAAAGATGGACAAGAATTGAACGAGGAGAAAAGACGGGAAGGGGAAAAAAAAAGGGGGGTGGGGTGGCGGTTAATGGGGGGGGGGGGGGGGGGTCGAAAGATTCTTTAAAGTAAGAATATGGGGGGAAAATGTAGGAAGTAGATGAAGTCAAATCGAAGTGGGGGTGGGGGGGGGGGGAGGGGGGAGGGGGGGTGTGATGGGGGCAGAAGAATGCGTGGAAAACAAGAAAAAAAATGAGAGATAGTAGAAAGAAGAAAGAAGTGAGAACGAACGGAGGAGGGTAGTTAAAACTGAGAAGTGAAGCAGAGACAAGAGAGAGAGAGAGAGAGAGAGAGAGCGGAGAGTGAGATGAGAGAGACCCCCCCAACCGGAGAGAGTTATGTGTGGTGGAGACGAGAGAGAGAGAGAGAGATGAGGGTTGTGTGTGTGAGGTGTGTGTGTGTTGTGGTCGGGAGGAGAGAGAGGAGAGAGGGGGGGGGGGGAGGCGGGAGGGAAAATCAATTAAAAGGAAAAAAGTGTAAGAAGGGGGAATACAAGCAGGCAACAGAAAGGAGAGCAAAAATGGCGTGTGGGCACTAAGCAAAAGCGCAGGGACGGAGTATAGAGGAAAGCGAAAAAATTCAGAAAAAGAAGAAAGAAAGTAGGAAAGAACCAAAGAGTAGTATGAAAAAAAAACGAAAGTGTGTGAGAGGAGGAAAGTTGAGTGAAGGGAGGAAAAGTCAAGAGGGGAGTAACAGAAAAGGAGGGTGAAAACAAAAGAGTTTAGGGAGGAAGAACAGGGTAAAGAAGGAATGCGGGAGGAACAAAGAGTAGAGGAAAAAAAACGTTGTAGACGGAAGAAAGGAAGGCGGGAGGAAACTAAAAACCGGAACAAAAAGAGGGGAGAGGAGGAAAAATAACCGGTAGTCGGACGGAAGGGAGGAACGTAGGGTAGGAAACTAACAGTTAGAGGAAGTAGGAGAGAAAACAAGTAACAGTGTAGACGGAAGGAAAGTAGGAGGAACAAAGAGTAGAGGGGAAAACTAACAGTGTAGTAGGAAAAACGGAAGAAAGTAGGAGGGAACAAAGAGTAGAGGGAAAAAACTAACAGTGTAGACAGGAAGGAAAGTAGAGGAGAAACAAAAAAAGTAGAGGAACACTAACAGTGTAGACGGAAGGAAAAGCGGGAGGAAAACAAAGAAGTAGAGGGAAAAACAAACAGTGTAGACAGAAGGAGAAAAGAAGAAAAGTAGGTGGTGAAGTGCGTGAACAAAGAGTTAGAGGGAAAATACCGTGTAGACGGAAGGAAAAAAGCGGGAGGGAACAAAGAGTAGAGGGAAAACTACAGTGTAGGACGGAAGGAAAAGCGGGATGGGGGGAAAAAGCGGGGGAGGAACAAACGAGTAGAGGAATAACCTGAAAGTGTAGACAGGAGAAAGTGGGAGAGGAACAGACAAGAGTAGAGGAAGCGGACACAGAAGAGTTAGAAGGAAAAACTGTTTCCAGGGCCCGACCGGGAAGGAGGATGAGACAACCGCGGAAGATCACGGGGAAGGAGAACACGAGGAGAAGGGAGAGGAGAGGAAAGAAGACAAGAAGCCAGAAGACGAGTTACATGGGGAGCCCATAGGAGCCTGCATCCACTCTTCAGTTAGGTGTGTTGTTTGTTTTGCGTGCTTCCTTGTTTGGTTGTTGTTTGGTCCGTGACAATAACAAAACCCAAGGAGGGCTGGTGTTTTGGCTGTTGGTTTGGTTGGTGGTTTGACAATCTGATGACGTTTTGTCCGCCCTACAGTCATGGCCAACGAAACGTTTGTCGAGGATGGATGCGGGATATACGCGCAGGCATTTCCAGAGAGCACACACACACACAACACCACACACCCAAACACACACTACATGCACACACACACACACAAAGGGCACACAAACCACACACACACACACACACACACACAACACAACACACACACCCACACACACATGCACACACCACACACACATGCACACACACACACACAAACACACCACACACACACACACACAACTCACACTCACACACACACACACACACTCACAATCCACCACACACACACACACACACACACAACACACACACACACACATCACAGAAAATAAAAAAAAAAATAAAAAAAAAAAAAAAAAAAAAAAAACAAAAAAAAAATAAAAAAAAAAATATAATAACTAACTCGTCTTCTACACTGGAGTAAAGTCACCACCGTGTTCCGCGAGAGACGTTAGGACGGGGTAGCGTTGTGCACCATGACCAGACTTGAACCTGAACTCGAATTTCCTGCTCACCACGGCCCAATTGGACGTCCAACGCGAGCAGATATAGTGTGTGAGTGCGCCAAGCAGCGCGCGCGCGTGTTTTTGTGTTGTGTGTGTGGATGTGTGGGATGTTGCGAGGTTCGTAAGTACGTACGGTGCCCGGAGTGGACTGACCGGTGTCAGCGCGCGCAGCACGTGACAGCAGAAGAAACAAGAACCACGTTAAGAAAGAGTGCGGGTTATGTTTTTTTTGGAACTGTGGTTGTGTAAGGGAGAGCTCTTGGAGTGTGATCCAGGAGATGTGGGAGTGTGGACCGGAGTCTGTGAAGCACGCGCCGATGAACGTGCGTGTGAGGGGTGTGGGGGTTCCTGTGAGCGGAGCGAGCCCGCCTACCGAACCACCAACGTGGAGGACAGTAGGGCCCTCACCATGGGCCAAAAAACGTGTACCGGGCCATCAGCGAGTCATAACAAAGCGGGAGGCTTTGTCCTCCACGGGTGATAGGTTCTTCGCCGCCAGGAGGACGGGGAAGACGAGGGGGGGCGGGGGTTGGGGGGTGGGTGGGGTGATGGGGCGGGGGGGGGGTGGGAGGGGGGTGGGGGAGTAGAGTAATTAGTAAAATAAGGGGGGGAGTAGTAGAGTAACTGAGGGGGGGGGGGAGGGGGGAGGGAGGTGGGGGAGGCTTCCGTGGAGGGGTGAGGGAGGAGAGGGGAAGTGGGGAGGACGGGAGAGGGAGGGACGGGGGGATTGGGGAAGGAGGGGGATGATTGGGAGATGGGAAGGAAAGGCGAGGGGTGGCGGGGTTGGAGGACGGCGGGGGAACAGAGTGGACGGGCGTCGGACTGGGAGGACTGGAAGAGGGAGGAGGGTGTGGTGTTTGAGGTGGTGTGGTGTGTGTGTGGGTGTGTGTGTGTGTGTGTGTTCGTGTGTGTTGTGAAGTCACAGTTAAGCGGAGTTGTTAAATATATGCTGAGGATTTGAATGATAAGGGATAACACGGGTTTTTTTTTTCAACTGCCATTCATATCTCTCTGTCTCTGTATTAGTCTAATGTATTTCGCCGGGTCTGTATGTTGGTCCTCGGCTGTCTGTCTCGTCGGTCGTCCACTTCTCTCTATTCTTCTATCTAGCCCTCTATTAATCCACTCCCCCCCTATCTCTCTCTATCTCTCTCTTCTCTCTCTCCTCTGCCGCTTCTATTATATATCTATATATCACACAGCGCACACAAGAACATGATATGACACAAACAGCACACGCAAGCAGGCCAGGCACGCACGCACACACGCACGCACACTCACATACAAACAACATCATACAAACAAACACCGCATATACACACATATGAACACGCGCACGCGCGCACACACACGCACAACACACACACACACACACACACACAACACACACACACCACACACACACATACATGCGTGCGCGCGCGCGCTCAAACGTACGTACACACACACACACACACACACACACACACACACACACAACACACACACACACACACACACACAAACAGTGAGAGAGTCGGGGAGAAAGGAAAGAAAGAAACTGACAGGCTGGCGAACATTTTGCTACTTACTGAAAGGAGGAAAAGAAAAAGAACGGACAGAAAGAAGAGAAAAAAAGTGAGCGCGGAAAAAGAAAAAGCAAGAAAAAAAGAAAAAAAAAAGCTGAAAAAAACATGGCTGACAAAAAAAAAAAAAAAAAAAAAAAAAAAACGGAAAAAAAGAAAAAGAACACTAGAAAGGGAAACAAAGGGAACAAATCACACACACACACACACACAAACACACACACACACACAACACACAACACACACACACACACACACACACACAGAGTAAAAAAAAAAAAAAAAAAACAAAAAGAAAGAGGGGGAAAAGAGGAAAAGAGAGAAGGAACAGGGAGAAAAGGAGAAGGGGAGGAAAGAGAGAAGAATCAAATTTTTTTAAGAGGTGATGGAAATTAGAAAAAAGAGGAGGAAACAATAGCAAATAAGAGAGAGAAATGTACAAAAGGAAAAAAAAAAAAAACAACTGAAATGGAGACAAAAGGCAGAAAACACAAACAACGAAAAAAAAGAAAAAAAAGAAAGAAAAGGGAAGAAAAAAAACAACAGAAACAAAGAAAAAGCAAGAAACACAACACCAACACACCACCAACACACACACCACACACACACAAACACACACACACACCACACACAAATATATAAAAAAGGAGAATATGGAGATCAATGAAACAAAAAAAAGGAAAGACTAGAAACAGAGAGAAGGATAATAAAAATCAAAAGATAGATTTTTTTATAAGGTAGAAAAAAAGAAGAAAAAATACGGGAAGGGAAAGAGAGGAACAATAGCGAGAAGGAGAGGAGAAGAGAGGAGAGAACAGAAAAAAAAGAAAAAAAAGATAAACTTGAAACCAGAGGAGAAAACAATTCAAAAGATGGTTTCAAAGGATTGATGTGGAAAGGCTGCGTTATCGTAAAAACCAAAAACCAAGCTGACGGTTAAGAAAGAAAGGCATCCCCCCCCCCCCTCCCCCATCCTCCCCAACAATAACACATACAGCCCAACATGCAATCAATTTACAGAACCCGGGGAGGAGACGCGAGAACACAAGAAACACAAAAGACACAACTGAAGAGAAAAAAAAATAGAGCGGGGGGGGGGGGCCGGGGAGAGGGGAGGGGAGGGGGGAGGGGGGGGGGGGGAAACAAAACAACTGACAATGACAATAGACCGCGGGACCCACAGGAAAGCTCACGAGGGAGAAAACAAAACAAACCAACCAAAACAGAATTCTGAAAAAAAAAAGAGGAAAAAGAAAAAACAAAAAAGACAAAATGAGAATTCTGAAAAAAAGTAAAGGGGGAGACTGAGGGCAGGCAGCTTGTTAAACTACAGAATTTGTTCTGTTGGCGGGGAGGAGAGGCGAGGAGTAGAGAAGAAGAGAGACGAGAGGAGATGATGAGAGAGAGAGGAGAGAGGAGCAGGAGAGAGAGCGTGACGAGGAGAGGAGAGAGATGGAGAGAGGGAGAGGATGAGGGATGAGAGGAGACGACGGAAGAGAGAGGCGCAGGAGAGAGAGAGTGAAAGAGACGGCGAGAGAGGAGGAGAGGGGGTGGCGGAGAGATGGAGAGAGACGAGGCAGATGAGTGAGAGGAGAGAGAGAGAGGTGAACGAGAGGAGAGATGAGACGAGAGAGAGGGGAGCGAGAGAGAGGATGAGAGAGAGAGAGCGAGAGGAGGAGAGAGAGAGACGAGAGAGGAGAGTGTGAGGAGGAGGGAGGACGAGGAGAGAGGGAAGAGGAGAGAGAGGAGAGAGAGAGAGAGAGAGAGCATAACCCTCCCCAAAACAAAACGTGCATAGCAAGCTAAGAAAGGATGCCAACTTTACGAAAGGAGAGAAGGAAGATTGTAACGAAAGGAAAGAACGAAAGACCACCCCACCCCCACCCCCACCCCCAAAGAAAAAAGAAATAAATCAAATAAATAGCTAAAATAGAATAAAGTAATAGTAATAATAATGAAAATAAATAAATAGATAAATAAATGAATAAATAAAATGAATGAATAACATAAAATAAAAGAAAGCAAGCAAGAAGAAACAACATTCAGAAAGAAAAACAACAAGGAACTGATGAAAGGGAAAGGAAAGGGAGGGGGGGGGGGGGGGGGGGGGGGGGGCAGTCGACAGAAAAAAAACGTTGCAAAGAAAGAAAAGAAGAAGAAGAAGAAGAAAAAACAAAAAAAAAAAACAGGCAACAACAAACAAAGGAATTAAGGAGATGAATCAAACAGAAATGGGAACGATAGGTCAGCCGACACATTACATACACATAGAAAGATAGGGGGTGGGGGGTGGGGGGATCAAAACAAGAAGGCAATTAGGTAAAAGGGAAACGGGCAAGAGATAAAAAAAAAAAAAAAACAGACAGAATAAAGATAAGACAGACAGCGAAAGAAGGAAAAAAGCGAAAGAAAAAAGAAAAGAACCGGGACAAAAAAAAAAAAAAAAAAAAAAAAAAAAAAAAAAAAAAACAACAAAAAAAAAACAGAAAACAAAAAAAAAACAACCAAGAAACAAAAGAAAGAAATAAAAAAGGAGAAAAGAAAGAAGGAAGAAGAAAGAATGAAAAAAAAAAAAAAAAAAAAGGAAAAGAAAAAAAAAAAAAAAAAAAAAAAGAACAGAAAAAGACGGAGAGAAAGAAAGGAAGGAAGAAGCAAAAAGGAAAGAGTGAAAGAAAAAAAAGAAAGAACGAAGAAGAAAACAAAGCAAGACCAGAACAAAAAAAAAAAAGTGAAATAACAAAGACAGAATGCAAGAAGGAGATAAAGTAAGAAAGACAGAAGGAAAGAGCAGAGGAGGAAGGAAGGAAAGAAAGAAAGGAAGAAGGGAGAATAAAGGAAAGGAAGAACGCATACTTGAAAATACACGCAAGCAAAACGTACAGGCTACTGGAGCGACTAACCCCAGGCAATACGCGCGCGTGCACACAAATGCACACACACACACACACACACACACACACACACACACACACACACACAGGAGGAAGGAGAGAAAGACGGGGGGGGGGGGGGGGGGGGGGGGTGGGAGAGAGAGGATAGAAGCTCGCGCTCGCGCGCGCGCGCACACACACACACACACACACACACAACACACACACACACACACGCGCGCGCAACATACATACACCACCACCACCACCACCGCACAACACCACACCATACCACACAACACCACACTCGCGCGCGCGCACGCACGCTCGCACGGACGCACACACATTCACACACACACACACACACACACACACACACACACACACACATGCGCACGCGCGCGCGCGCGCGCGCACACACACACACACGCACATACATACATACATACATACATACATACATACCACCACCACACACAACACCACACCACACACCACTCGCGCGCGCGCACGCACGCACGCTCGCACACACACACACACACACACACACACACAACACACACACACACACACACACACACTCTCTCTCTCTCTCTCTCTCTCTCTCTCTCTCTCTCTCTCTCTCTACACAACTCAGGCAGTACTTCCATGACTATCCAGTGGGCCGTTAGCGCACTGAGTGACCAGAGTGAGTGTGAAGGTCGAAACAGGACACTGGTCCCAGACTGCCCCTCGCCTCCTTGACCGCTGGTGATAGCAGGTGGCAAGTATTTCCCAGCGGACAGTACACTTGTCGGCTGACCAGCCGCCGTGGCGAAGTGGTTAGCGTCGCGGACTCCCGGCTGGGAGGTTGTGGGTTCGATTCCCATTCAAAGCTATTCATTTGTGAGAATGTTCTGCTCTGACCGGCTCCTACACGAGATTTGAGTTTGCTATGGGCTGAGTGGGGGAAGACTGGGACCACACAGTCGAGTGTCCACACAACGGATGCGTCCCTGACGGTTTAGCTCAAATTTTGCGGACTAACCCTGCAGGTGTCTGTACCTCTCGGACCTGGTTGACGCCGGGACATGTAGTGAAAGTAAGCGTAGAACACAGCCCTGTCATAATTATAGTGTCAGACCAGAATGGAAAATCCGTGGCATCATCTTCATCCTTATCGATCAACAACAACAACAAACAACAACAACAACAATAACAAGTCTCGGATTCGGTGGCCCTGCATGCCTCGCTCTCACGCCGACCTCAGTTTGGATTGCCTGTCCACGCCGTTGGCCTTAGATTCAGCCCCGGGGTCACGGTATCGCCAAATTCAAGCGGAGAAGTCGACTAGTCGTTGGACGGACGTGGTGGCGCCCTCCAGATGGAGAGCTAATGCGCGCCGGATCCGTGACGAGGCAATGACAGTCGTCAGTAGGGGAGGGGGGGGGGGGGGGGGGGGAGCTTAGTCGGTGGTGTCCTGCGTGTGTGGCGGATCAGAACAGGCACCGGAACGACTAGGCGGCAATGCAGTGTTTCTTCTGGTGGGCTGCCTCGGGACGACTTCGACATTGACTGCTTCCATGTGGGTTGCCCGGTGCCATGGGTGTGGCGGGTCGAACCACGGTGCGACTGTGGACGGAGGGTGGCATGGAAAAATAGTTGGAGTCGGGGGCTGGGGTGTGGGGGGCGGGGGGGGGGAGGAGGGGGGGGACTTTGTCGACTAAGTACAGCAGTGGTCACTTCCGTCCTTCACTCTCAGCGCGATGGGGTGCAGGAGATTCAACACCGGTGCGGCTGCTGAGAATGAGATGGTTCATCCCAAGAGCCCATCGGAGAAGAGAGAGAGGGGGGGGGGGGGTGGGGGGGGGGGGGGGGGGGGGGGGGGGGTTGGGAGGATGTAAGGAACATGAATACTGTGCTTACCGCGTGAGCGGAGAAGGCGTTGCGTTTAGGGGCAGCTCAGCCTCTGTGTGTATGTGTGCGTGTGTGTGTGTGTATGTGTGTGTGTGTGTGTGTGTGTGTGTGTGTGTGTGTGTGCGTGTGTGTGTGTGTGGTGTGTGTGTGTGTGTGTGTGTGCGTGCGTGCGTGCGCACGTGCGTGCATATAAACACACACATATATATCTGTCTCTGTTCACATACACTCGCGCGCGCACACGTGCGGCACGCACCACAACACACACCACACACACACACACACACACACACACACACGTGCGCGGGATATATATTAGTGAAGGTTTTCATATGCATGTTTTCCCGGATTCATTTTACATATAGTATCAATAAAAAAAAAAACAAAAAAAAAACGTTGGATTTGGATCTGTCTGTGGCCATTCCTGTGAAGACACCATGGATCGGCCGACACAGCCAGGCCCCAGTCTGCTGATCAGGCTCACCTAGGAGACCGAAGTCGAACCCAGGGCGGGCGAAACCAATTGATCAGCTTCCCAAGACAGCGTGCCTCGGACCCCCCTTTGTTGGCAGTGAGGGCTGTGGCGTTGACACTTCAACACGCTCATCATCCCCTGGTTTCCTTTCCCAGACCCTCCCCAGCTGCGATGTGCTACTGAACAAAACAAAGAGCTAAGTTCGAAAAAGATCATCATCATCGTCGTCGTCGTCATCATCATCATCATTTGTCGGAGTAGAAGTAGTGATCATCATCATCATTAACAACAACAATACTATCATCTTCTTTCGTCTTCTTCTTCTTCTTCTTTCTGTTTCTTCTTCTTCTCTTCTTCTTCTTCTCTCTCTCTTCTCTCTCTCTCTCTCTCTCTCTCTTTCTCTTCTTATGACAAAGGTGAACACGGAAAGGGACGGACATAAACACGCGCGCGCGTGCGCGCACGCACACATGCACAAGCACGCACACGCGCGCACAGACACACGCAACACACACACACACACACACACACACACAACGGTCCAAGATAACGGCTTACACGAGCGCGACGCGAACGTGAGCCTGCATAGCAGAGCGCTGCTTAGCGAATCCTTATATCATCATCATCATCATAGGCCGGAACGAAGATGAGACACTGTCTAAACAGATCCTGTCAACACGCGGTGGATGGGGCGGCTCAGTTGGAGAAAAGCCCCCCCCCCCCCCCCCCCCCCCCCGCCCCCAAGAATATTGGCACATCTCCCAGACAGTGCTACAGTCAGAAGGGCGGAGCTGCGCTACGGCGGACAGGACAGCCTGAAGTTCTCACGGCTTCGTGGTGTTGGTGTTGTTGTTGTTGTTGTTGTTGTTGTTGTTTAAGGTCTTTTTCTTTTTCTTCTTCTCCTCCTACCCTTCTTTGGTGATCATCATCATCATTGTCTCCTTCTCTCTTCTTCTTCTTCTTTCTTCTTCTTCTTTCTTCTTCTCCTCTTCCTCCTCCTCCTTCTCCTCCTCCTCCTCTTCCTTCTCGTCTCTCTCTCTTCTCTCTCGTCTCTCTCCTCTCTCTCTCGTCTCTCGCCTCTCTCTCTCTCTCTCTCTGTCTTTTGAAAGAGATGGAAAGGGAGAGGGACGCACATACACGCAGAGAGAGAGAGAGAGCGAGAGAGAGAGAGAGAGAGAGAGAGAGAGGAGAGAGAGAGAGACAGACCCGACAGACAGACAGACAGACAGATGTTGTGAGTGACGGACAGACAGAAAGAGAAAGGAGAAAAGGAAAAATCATTTACTAAGTACAAAGGAGGAGGAGAGAGAGAGAGAGAGAGAGGGGGGGGGGGGGGTGGGGGGAGACGAGAACGGGGGAGGGAAGGGACACGACAGGCGCATAGGGGGTATAAGGGAGGGGCGCGATGGAAAGGGGAGAGGGGGGAGAAAGAGAGAAAAGGATGGAAAGAAAGATAGACCGACAGGTGAGAGAGATGGGAGGGGAGGACATGACATGACAGCGGATTGGGAGGTTGAGGGAGGGGGGAAAGGTTGGTGGGTGAGGGGGGTGGGGAGGTGAAACAATGCTCGTTAGCATTAACTATTCATTCCCAGAACATCGATCTTTGTCATAGAGGTCTGATTCCGCGCGGTGTCACCGATTGCACCAACCGCCACCCCCCTCTTCACTTTTACCCTACGGACACAGGAAGGTTGTATTAGACTACTTTTCAGTGCCCGCGAACCCGACTGATGTTCGTAACTGGTTCAACAACGCGGTCTACTCGTTGTTGTAACAATCGGTTTCCAAACGGTAAACTGGATTATATGCATCGTTTGTTTGTCTCTTTTTTTTTTCTACCGGGGTGTGGTTGGCATCTCAATGTATGCGTCTTGTGGCTGTCTAGCCTGTCTATCTGACTGTACCAATCTGTCGATCATCAGTCTGTCTGTCTATCTCAATGTCAGGGTTTTTTAAGGCCCGAAACGTGTGGTTTCTCTGTTCTGTTGGATTACGACGTTTGTCCACCATGTTCTTGGGATTTTGTCAGTAGTTTAGCTACAGGATACTTTTTTTTTTTTTCTTCCTGATCTGACTTGTTTTTTCGTTATGTGCTCTCCCCCTCTCCCCCCCCCTCCCCCCCCCCCCCCCACTCCCCTGCACCCCCCCCTCCCAGTGTGAGTTTGGGCAGTCCTCCAAAGGGTCTGTGTGATCGGCCACTGAACAGTGATACACACTGAACAAATCTGATTTTCTGTCTATCTTTCTGTCTGTCTGGTCTGTCTATCTGTCTGTCTGTCTGTCTGTCTGTCTGTCTATCCATTTCCGTTTATCTTTTCTTTTCTGCCTGTCTGTCTGCCTATGTATTCCACCCATCCATTCATCTTTCCATCTACATGCCTACCTACCTACTTGTCTTTCTGTCTATCCACCACCACCAACCAACTGCCTGTCTGTCTGCCTATCTGCTAATCTGCCTGCCTAATTTTCAGTCTATCCGTGTACCCATTACCTATCTCTGGTCGGCCAGGACATCTCTACCAGTCTCCTATCGATCTGTCTGTCTACCCACCCATCTCCACCTCTCTCTCTCTCTCTCTCTCTCTCCTCTCTCTCTCTCTCTCTCTCTCTCTCTCTCTCTCCTCTCTACCATCCGTCCTTCTACCTACCAGTCTGCCTGTCTACATCTCTGTCTGCTTATCCATCCATTTATTCATCCATCTATCTATCTGCCTACGTGCCTGTCTGTCTATCTACCTGTCTGTCAATCAATCTACATATCTATCTACCACCTACGTAACTACCTCTCTATCTATCTATATCTGTGTCTGTCTGTCTGTCTATCTGTCTGTTCTCTCTCTCTCTCTCTCTCTCTCTCTCTCTCTCTCTCGTCTCTCTCTCATATATATATAATTAGACATATTGAACAGATGTTCCTTAACAGATCACAACACCTAAAAACCCCCACTGCGGTACAAGGTGGAGCGCAGCTGCACGTGCGGAAACCACGTAAAACCGGTAAAACGGGTGCCTGTGGGAGCATATGAGTTTGAAAAAAAAAGGGCGAAATGCTCGTGGTCAATCATGATGCACGTGCATGGCACCTCGTTCATGAACACAGATCAGACGACGCCGTTGGCCACAAATCTGTAAACAGAACGGTCGTCTACGCCAGCCCAAAAAGCATGGCACAAAGGCAAAGACTGGACCCTGCCGATCGTGGACGTGCCTTAGCGTTGATTGACGAAGGGATTTTTTCTGGCCCGCGAGGTGGCTAGGCGTCTGAACGTGTCCCATTCCACCATCCAACGTCTTGTAGAGAGGTTTCAGGCCACTGGCAGCGTGCAGGATCGGCCACGATCAGGCCGTCCTCGGTGTACCGACAGACATGCTGACCGATTCCTCCTGCTGTCTGCCCTACGCAATCGGACTGTCACCTCATCCACCTTAAGGCGTGAGCTCCTGCAGGCTGCAAATGTCAATGTCAGTAGAAGGACAGTTTGTAACCGTTTGCACGAGTTCGGGCTGTCATCCCGGAGACCAGCAGTCCGAGTACCACTTACTCCAGCTCACCGCAGAGCACGGGCAGACTGGTGTCGTCATCACGTTCGCTGGACGAGGCAGCAATGGTCTCGAGTGCTGTTCACAGATGAGTCCCGCTTCACCTTGGCATTCAATGACGGCAGGACCCGAGTGTGGCGAAGGCCAGGAGAACGTTTTGACGACGCCACAGTTCGTGAGGTGGATCGTACGGGAGGGGGTTCTGTGATGGTCTGGGGGTGGCTTCAGTCGTCAAGACAGAACTCCCCTGTACGTCATTCAAGGCATGCTGACAGGGGTGCGGGTACCGTGACGAGATTGTGAGGCCCCTGATCCAGCCCGCCCGCCCTTCAGGCCATGGGTAACGCTGCTGTTTTCCAAGACGACAACGCCCGTCCACACCGAGCCCGTGTGTCGTGGACGATCATCTGCAGCAAGAGGGGATCATCCGGATGCAGTGGCCATCTCGCTCACCCGATCTGGCTCCAATTGAGCACCTCTGGGATGTCCTTGGACGGCGGGTAGCCCACAACCCACCCCCCCCTGTTGACGTGGCCCAGCTCACTCTCTTTTCTGCAGCAGGAGTGGCAGGCCATACCGCGGGACACTCTTCGGACCCTGGTGGACTCCATGCGTCGACGTTGTGCCGCTTGCCTGGCGGCAAACGGTGGCTACACTCGGTACTGAATGGTGCAGTTTTCAGTTGTGGCTTATGTGACGATCCTGAGGAAGGGTGATTGGACATTACAGCCCGCTGTCCGCGTTTGATTTTGTTGATTTCGTGCAATGGTCCAATGAATTTGTTCTTGAATAAATTTGGAAGATTTTGCATCCGTTCTTCTTAACATTGGCTGTAGTGTTTTTGGTCTGGAGACAGCGTTGGCAATGGCCTGGGATCGCCACAGTTTTTTATATCCTCCCCTCTCCTCCCCTCCCCACTTTCTGTAGGGGCCCCTCCCACCCCCCGCCCACTTCTCTCTCTCTCTCTCTCCTCTCTCTCTCTCTCCCTCTCTCTCCCCTTGCTTTCTTGCAACCAACAAGAAGGTATTCGAAAGAGAGCGCAAATGTACAGAGTGGGTGTACGAAATACTCCTTCAGTATGCCAGTTGGGCTTCCGTCGCGTTTGGAGAATGTTCTGAACACGTCTTTACGAGAAATGTGTTTATCATCTTTTTTAAAATCGAAGAAGGAGAACACCACTCGTTTGTTGTTCTTCGACTGTACTGACGACTGCCCGCCAATCCCCTGTGACAACACAGTGACACGGCGTGTGTATCGGTGAAAATGCCCGTCGCAAGTGAACGGGAATACGAAGATAGCCGAGGCGCTCAGAGGTTGGAGAGAACAGCGAAAGGTAAGCGTAACTTACATCCCCACGAGGCCTGTTTCTTCCAACACCCCCAGGTTATTTGCAATACAGGAGTCGGACACATGCCCTCACAGTACTGAAGATGTAGCGATGAATGTACAGGAGACACGACCCTGCCCACCCGCTTCAGCAGAACACGTTGTGCGTTCACTGACCCACAGACAGTGGCGGTGTGTCGGACTGATCTTCTTTTCCTCTTCTTCCTTGTTCGCCTCTCTTTAGATGTCCAGCCCCGTGTCCTGGGTGAAGGCAGTCGTCCGCCGCAGCTCCTCCAGGGTGCCGTACAGCCTGGCCTCCAATGCTGTCGGTGTCGGCCCAGTACTTGTTTCTCAGACTGATCTGACATGGGAACACGAGGGTGCCAGTCGCGTTGATGTCTCGATGTGGTTTGCAGAGAAAGACAGGGAGTGTTTTGCCAACCCCCCTGTCCGGTCTTCAACACAAAACCGACAGTGTGTCGACTATAGTGCAGCACTGTGGTCATGAACATGGTGACTGTGTGAACCGCCCGACTGAGACTTTTTAAACCATAAGCTTCCGGACAATCATACGACAAATGTACAGAAATATTGAAGTATTGGCATGAAAACAGGGTCGAAAGACAGTGACCATTGCAGCAGAGCTTCCAACTGGATGACGAATCAACAGCTGGTGCAAAGGAAATCCAGACTGACCACCCCCTGGAAACGCTGTCATTCTAACTATAGCGAATTCGTGATGGACAGCATGAACATTTCCGCTTGTCCCCCGAATGGTCAAAGTGATTGTACCGCGATCTGGCTTCCATGTGTCGCATGTCCAGTACTATTGTGCATCAAAGGTTGTTTCATGTTTATTCATCTCGAGGTCTCACTCCGCTCCCAGTACCCCACCTCTCCCCTCCCTGATGTGGTGATGGGCC
>JADBJO010030917.1:0-17312 GCA_016801955.1 Conus betulinus | reverse complement strand
TGTTTTTGTTGGTGATTCTATGGTTCAATAACCTTAGCATGCTAGTCATGTAGGTGCTGACAGAGCTAAGAGTTGAGCGGGACAGCCTAAAACGTTATGTACATATAAATGTACAATAGTACCTAAAGTAATTAGTTGCTACGCTCTCACAGGGGTTGAGGGACAAGTGGAGGATAAAATGGTGGTGTGGAGATGATACACTGGCACCATTTAAGGGGTGTCGTGCATCTATAGTCATGAGCATGCAGCCGGACACATGGCTAAATACTGACAGCAGGATCGTGTGTCTGGGCACTGCTGTATCGATGGGAACACATCCTGGGGTTACGAATGGAAACACTATTCTTCATGAACCTCCGCTCCCTCCCGCCTCATCGACGAATTTGTTTTCCGTGGTGAATGGGGGAGTCTGATGCTTACTATTTACACAGCAAGCGCGTATGGTCAGGGAGACGAGGAAAGGTGCAAACAGCCCAAAAACAATGTACAGCTGTAGATGTGAGTATGTATAAGGAGGAGAATCATGTGATATCACCTTGAAGAGAACTGACCTCTGTTCACAAAGCGTTGAAACGCTGAGGAAAAGAATGGTGTGCTGGAGCGCAATTTGGATAAAGGGTTATCAGTACGCTGACATGTTAAACGAAAACACAAGTAAATGGGATGTTAAATGAGGAATCACAGAGATGACTACCTCTGCTCATGGAAGCGTTCAGAATAAACGATCTTAAAGCAGACGAGATGAGGAGAGAAGCGAGAGATGGGAGGAGAGATTGGAGGGCCGAGAGGAGAGACCCAGAGAGCGTTGAGGTCTTTGAGGAGAGAGTTTGTGAGAGAGACGAGTGACGTAACACTGCTGGTGTGCGTGGATTCTCACAATAAACACGTGGCAGAGAAACACACCCTGTGACATGAAGTGGGGTAGGGGGTTGTCAGGTTAATAAAGAACATAATGGACTGAGGAGCGTGTTCGTAGAATGCTTACCTTCATTTCCAGCCTTGGTACTCGTGACCATTCGCCAGTGAACATAACTATTTTAGCATCACGTTAGTGCAAATAAATGCTCTGTTAGAATCCCCCAGAGCTGTCTTATTCTGGTACACTATCTATCACAACTGATGCACTTTGAAGATCATTAGTTCATGTACAGTCACACTGGAAGAACAACTACTACGGAGCTTAAATTCACAGAGGACTTGATGGTCTGGTGGGGCAGCCAACAAGAATCCACCAAGCCTGTTGAAAGACTGCATTAAAGTTAAAGAGCGCTCTAAGCGGATAGCCACCCACAACGCTATCAGGAATACTGATACACCTGTCCATGGACAATAGTTAGAAATGTGTCACAGTTCGCTTAACTGGGATTCGCCTTTTGCAACGAAGGATCCATCTCAAGGGCAGCGAAGGCAACATCAACACTGTCCAGACAAAGATCTTTGTGGAAGGACAGTGACATCTCCATGGTACACAATCCCAGGCTCTTGTGTGCACTGGTCTATGTGGCTTTCCAGAATGCATGTCAGGATTGTACTCAGCGGATCTGTAAGGAGAATCTAAGTCATCGATGTGGGATGTTACCACAAATCACTAATCATGTGATCGCCAGATATACGGATCCCGTCACCAGCGAGAAAAGATTATCAAACCACCAAACATCACGCCCGAGTCAAAGACGATTTATTGACAATGATTTACAAAAGGAAACTCCATTGGTATGACCATGTAATTAGATAAGAGTGCTTGCTTAAACTCTTCTCGAGGAAAATAGTTGAGGACAAGACAGAGGAGATAAAATGAAAAAAAAAATCACACAATAAAGAAGGACATCATTTGCCTTCAAGCCTCAGCAAACAACCAATAGAACAGAGGGAGAAACTTGGTGAAGAAGAAGAAGAAGAAGAGAAGAAGGAGAAGGAGAGAAGAAGAAGAAGAAGAAGAAGAAGAAGAAAAAGAAGAGAAGAAAGAAGAAGCAGAAGAATATAGAACCAGTATTTGTTTTGTATTTTGATTGATGAAAAAGTGATGCCATTATTGATTTCTATCTGTCTTCGTGTTTCAGCTAAGTGTTAACGCATGCACATTTTCTCCACATCCATAATCCAAAAGGATCATTTGGCACTTGTTTTCCTCTCATCCTCTCCATCTCCGCCCCCTCCCCCCCCCTCTCTCTCTCTCTCCTCTCTCTCTCTCTCTCTCTCTCTCTCTTGCGACAGAAAGTCATAACTTATGTCGTTTGTTGTCGTCTGACAATAATAGGGTAATAACTCTACTGGCTAAGTATGTGGCAGAGGCATCAAATGTAAGGAAAAAGAAATGCTCGTTAAGAACGTCTATGTTTGAGTTGGTTTCCATGTATTCCGCAAGCTTAATGGCCTTAGCAAGAGATGGTTTTGTTATCTCACTAGTATAGCTAGTGATGAGAACGGACAGTGATGATATAGACGCCAGTGCAGGAAAGTTTTTATAACAGTGAAATATGGTGCCCTTGGTGAGGCACTTGTGTCTATGATCATGTTGTTACTTTAAACACAATAAAACCACACACAACATATTTTCATTTTTTAGTGACGAAATAAGCACGTCATTACCATTTCCTCCTTTTCTTTCCCACATGCATCTTCAAGCCTCATCATTAACATTTACGTAATCCGTTCCAATTCATGTTTTTTTTGTTTTGCATTATAAACTTGTTTTTTTTTTTTTCGGCGCTGCAAATATTAATTGTACACCTCCTTGACATAACGGCCATGTATAGCCATTGTCAATAAAAACGTCGAAGCGTTCTGAAGCGTCTCTCTCTCTCTCTCTCTCTCTCTCTCTTCTTAAGTACACTTCCATTTGAAGGCAAGAGCTGGAGCATCGTCATTAAGCGCTAATTGAGGACATTTTTCAGCTGTTTAAAAAAAAAACTGTTTGTTTTAAATCCTCATCCCCTCCATCCACCTGGTTACGTTTAAAACGGATCATCAAAGTACAGTGCTTAAAATCAAAACTTGGGGGAAAAAACATTTCACCTGTGAACACCCCACCCCCCCCCCATTCCTCCACTCCCACTACTCCCGTTTGGGCTTAAAGGTTGGTACTCATGGTGGCATTTTTTTTTGAGTTATAATCGATGGGGAATTTCAGCCCGTTGTTTGTTGTCTGTTAAGTAAACTGTGCTGTTGAAATCAGTGGCTATCGTGTTTGTGACCACCTCGTTATTAAAGAACGATTTGCTTGGTTAAACTTTGCGAACTTGCTGTATGTTGGTATGCATGTGAAGATAAGGACCGTCTGTTATAACAGACAAAATACGAACTCACTTGTCTAGTGCACTAAACAAACTGCCACTCCAGAGTGGCAGCATGCACACACACACCTTTGTCCAACACACACACCACACATAACGCACCAACACTGCTGTCCGCGCTCAGTCTCGCGCGCGCGGCAATATAAACGCACGCACACGACACACACAAACACACCACACCACACCACAACACACACAACACCCACGCAACAACGCACGCATAGCACAAAGATCCCAACACACACCACTAGCACACACCAACACACACACACACACGTCACGCACGCAACGACACGCCACGCACACGCGCACGCACGCACACACACACACACACACAACACACACACACACACACCAACAAACACACACACACCCACACACAGCGAGTACAGCCAGATGGGGTACAGATGCTTCTGGTAGGTCTGCGAGATCCCTCCCAGGGTTCACCGACTCATTGTCATCTAAACGTTTCCCCAGTCAATGTGGCACTGTACGTTCCAAGCCTACCCATGCGTAGGGCTGCACGGGGCGAGCATGATGGACCAGTGCAGGAAACCAATCAGGTGATGAAAAGAGGATCGAAGGGGATGACCTCACTGTTTCAGGCTGTCCTAGGGGAGCGAGGTAGAAAACATATACACACCCACCATCTCAAAACTATCCACCATATGCCCAGTGTCACTTAGAGGTGAAGGGTAAAATAGATCTCCTATTAACCTTAACTCCTGCCATACGTAATCAGCGTCGTAAGATGGATGGTTGGTGAAACAGGCTTCCTGTCTATTAAACCTCTGATCACACCCTGAATATATGACTATGACTTTCTCCTAAACCTAGGGTATGTTCACCCTGCCGGAGATTTGCTAAATGGGCACTCCAAATTTGGGTTTGTCGGCAAACGAAATGTTGAGGTGCTGACCTCAACCAATAAATCCTAAGCAGCTGGTATGGTCTTGCATGGGGGATGACTGTAGCCACACTGGCTGATACTTTTCAGATGAACAAGTCGATTTGCCAGCTGTTTCTAAATCTGGACTCTGGCGTCTTGAACTTGTCTGCCTCCATGGTCTTGTCTGCTCTCATGAACTGTGAGAACTC
The DNA here is from genome assembly GCA_016801955.1 of Conus betulinus. Taxonomy (NCBI): domain Eukaryota; kingdom Metazoa; phylum Mollusca; class Gastropoda; order Neogastropoda; family Conidae; genus Conus; species Conus betulinus. The sequence continues at coordinate 12,921 of JADBJO010030917.1, read as the reverse complement.
TCCCCTATCTGCAAAAGGTGTCTTGGACCGATTGTCATGAGAAGCAACCCCAAGGTGCTGATTGTTCTTTGACAGCATCTCATCCTTGTATGGGAGCTTTACTTTGACAGTGGTCTTGCCATTCTCATTTTCATCAGGGGCAGGTTTGATGAAGCCTCGAACTGCAGATTCTTCAAACATGCTTGTGCAACACAAGTGTCTTTCAGCGTTTTTGGATTTCCAATCTCTTCTCTGATACTTTATTTGGATTGAGAGTTAAATTTGGCCCTGACTTGGATCGCACGATGTATATCCTAGAAGAACTGGCCCGGACTACCAATGCAAAATTCACTGATAACTTTGCCGTGTACATGTCTTCCGTGAAGGTCCCTGACCTTGCTGTGGCTGCAAAAAGCATTGAAAAACTGACAAATGATTGCTTGTCAGTGAAGATGAAAACGGCTGTGTTGGCGATCTGGAATAAATGTGAACTGAACTTTGTGTATTTCTCCACTGTTCTTGCCGCTGAGTTGCCGAGTCAAATAGAAGGTATAAGAGCAGGCGTGGAATATCTTGTTGGTGGGAGGATATCTCCTGTGTTGTTCTGTGTGCTCTGTTGCCATTTCTGCTAGGCGAACCAGTGTGATAAGCAGCATTCATAGGCATCATTGGCATGGGCAGATGTATATGTTATCAGATTTTTTTTGAGTTCAAGAGTTGTTGTTACCCTACTTTGCTTGCCATTCATGTTTATTTACCCCTTCTCATTAAGATTTTCTTTTGACTAGCGATAAACCGAGGTTGTCTGTATTTGGTACTGTTCAGGTTACCTGTATTTGTTACTGTTAAGGTTACCTGTATTTGTCAGGTACATTTTTGTTACATTTCATAGTCTGTTGCACGAGGAAGAAAAGGCCAGTCGATGAGTTGATGGGGAGGGGGGAGGGGGGGGGGGGGATGGAGGACTGGCGTGACATGGACTGGAAACATGCAGGGGAGGGAGAGGGGGAGTAAACGGGAACAGTGGGGTGATGATATATTACGGTATGGCCTGTACGATTAGACCCCCGTACTCGGTTTGTGTAAATTCACAACTTTTCCCGAATGTGGAGAAACGTGTGAGATGTTTGCGGTAGGGTCAGTGCACATATCCGCTCAGCACCTATCCTTGGTGTGTCATCAGGTGCAGTTGTCACTGTATATTAATACCCTTTTATCCGTTCTCCCCCTTTCCCCCTGGTGCTTTTTATCTTGCTGTGTGGTGCTTCGCCCGAAGATGAGTAGTGGCTGCCTTTAATGGCAGAGATTAAACAAACCAACAAAACAACAATAATACACAAACGGTTCATCAATGCAAAAACCCCACTGCCTGTCTATTACAGGCAGTTGCCCACATGTGAGTATCAGGCGTGTAACGCAAGAAACGAACGGAAAGGAAGAAAGATTAAGAAGACGGATGACGATAAGAAAGAAATTCTGGTGTGCACTCATGCATCAAGTTGGCATTGTGATTGCTCTGTGATTGGGATGTACTCTTAATGTTATTCTATATAAGTGAACCTGATCTAAGTTTGTTAAAACTGAGATATGAGAATACCCCTAGTTTTATTTTTAGCAACCTGGCTTTCACCAAAAAATCTGGGTTTAAAAAACATGCTTTTTAATAAAGTATCAAGTGGAAAATCGCCAGTGTATTCCAATAATTCATAACAAGGGGAAATTATGGCAAGTACGCACCAACACGATGTGTGATGATGTACTCAAACGCCAAGCATTCCCCCCTGTCAATCACTGTGCAATTGGGTCTGTGTGGTAAAGATCACAACGCACTCTGAGACACCGGCACAACGTACAAATGTTTACTTGGTAGACGGGCTCTGAGTGTTTCAGATCATCTGACAAACACAAAACTCGTGGCTGTTATGGATAATTCCGTGTTAAATGGGTCCCACCCCCCCCCCCTGGTCCGAATCAAATCCTAGAGTTGTTATCTGCTACTTCTCCATATTTGGCACGGTGAGTTCATAGCATACCGGGGACGACCAAAGTGGAGCATTTAAATACAAGACGGTCACCTTGTCATTACGACAAAGCTCCATTCAAAGTGATGCCGACGGGCGCAAAGCTGATCTAAGGGAAAAAGGGAAGGATAGACTTGGTGATCAAAACTCTCACACACTTCAAGAACGACTTACGGATTGTCTGATGCAATACTGAGCTCAAGACCGTGCAGGTGCATTGTCGCGCGCGGGGCGAGCACGACTGGGTGTGTGTGCGTGCGGAGCGGGTGGGCGTGTATGTGTGTGTGTGGGTGTGTGGTGTGTGGGTGTGGGGGTGTGTGTGGTGTGATGAGGAGTCTTAGTCTAATTCATGTTCAGGTGCGTCTCATTCTTCAGTATGGCTGTTAAACGAATGATGTCATTAGCTGAGCCCAACAAGAAGAAGACGGAGAACGTATAGACACATAGAAAGGACAACGCTGCAGATCTTGAATTGTTCCCGCCATAATCAAAAATAAATCTGATTTTTTTTTTTTTTTCACAGCGACGAAAACTCCTCACCTCTCCCCCTCTCCGCCCCTAAGCCTTTGCTTTGAAGTCAATCTCAACCCAAGGAGAGTTTTCCAACAAGTAAAGTTATTGATCGAGGCCAAGGGAATCACGATCCACATATGGCCCGACATGTTTATATCAACATAGGAATAATAGAAGACAGCGCCAGGACAACAGCACAACAGCGGGGAAATGTTGTAGACCCCCCCCCCCCCCCCCCCGCCCTCTCTGTCTGTCTGTCTGTCTGTCGAGATCTGTCTGTCTTCTCTCGTCTCTCCCTCTCTGGAAAACAGAAGGGGAAAACAGAAAGGAACCTAAATACAGACAATGATAAAAGAAAGAAAAAAGATAATAAAAAGAACTGAAAGAAGTCGAGTAGGCACATATAAAGCATGGTGGATCACCAGATCAAATACTTAATTGATATCAGGATGAAACAGATACTGAATACCAAATCAACACTTAATTATTTGATATCAGACTGAAACAGATACTCACTGCATTTTTTTTTCTCTCTAAAAGAACCCCCAAAAGAAATGTACATAGCCATAAAGTCAGACCAGCACCAGAACACAATACAGAAATAAAAATAACAAAGCAGACGGGTAAAATATCTCGATAATGTATTGTTGGAAGGTAAAAAAAAATTATCAGTATTACGCACACGTAAGAATTTTTTGTTTTTGATAATGCAGGTATGACGTGAGTGAGTGTGTGTGTGTGTGTGTGTGTGTGTGTGTGTTGTGTGTGTGTGTGTGTGTGTGTGTGTGTTGTGTGTGTGTGTGTGAGCGCCGCCGCGCGAGCAGCGCGCGCCCCGCGTACGTGCGTGCGTGCGTGCGTGCGTGCGTGTGTGTGGGTGTGTGTGTGTGTGTGTGTGTGTGTGCAGCGCGTGCGCGCGCAGCACGCGCGCGTGTCTGAAATCTGGCGAGCCAAAGTAAGAAGAAGCAGTCTCTGAAAACTCAGCTTGGTAACTGACACAGTCCTAGATGAGGAAATGATTAGATATCAGAAGAAAGTGTTGTATGCGCAAACACGACTCTTGTCAAGCATGTACATGAATCGCGTCACAACAGCTTCAAAGCGTTGCCATCCACACTGATACCGCACATTCACACGAAGGGCAATACTCTTTACCTGATGATGATCCCAGCCAGACAGTCAGCACTTCGCGGTGTCCTCCATCCACATCACTCCCTGATAAACACAGGCTGGTACAACAAACTTCTCTGTATGCTGCCCAACAAGTAGCCCGTTTTCGTACTATACTGACAAAAAATCTGCGGCCAAACAACAAATCACGCTTCCAATCTCATACCCGGGTTCCTCTGAAGGAAGTATGAATAACAAAAACCAAAGGGCGGTCCCTGACACTAAACCGTCGCTGTTTCGAAACAACACTCTGCAATTTTATACCTTTGAGGAACCACACAAACACACACACACAACACACACATCACACACACAACACCCCACCACATGTAAATCCCCACACACCGCACACAACACACACACACAGCACACAACACACACACCCACACACACAAACACACACACACAACACACCACACACCACACACACACACCACCACACAAACACACACACCACAACCCACACACACACACACACACACCATGAACGCACAACGAACGCACGCACAACCCACACACACACACCACACAGCACACAAATCAGAGATCAAATCAATTTTAATCCTTTGAACCGTTGGGGCATGGAGGATACAAATGTAACAAAGAGAAACGAAACTCACTCAGAACAATGTGTGAACATAGTTGCGAAACTGCTGCATTCTGGTGACCGGTAATGAATGTTCATTAAACAATCTCCCATTTTTTTTAGAAATACTAATTTTCAAACAAATGCGTCTTCATTTGGAAACAAATTACAAAAGCTTGAAACAGACTTGGTTTAGATATTTTTAGGAGTAGTGTTCACGAGTTAATTATGCACTTTTGGACATTCCATTGATGCAATGAGATTCATCTCCAGTTTCACCCATGTCAAAGTTTTTACGACAATACCGCAATTCTCTTGGAAACATATGGTGTCTCCAATTTTCACTTCGCAATTGTATGGTTACTACGTTGACACACACACACCCACACACAAACACACACACACACCACACAAAACAAAAACCATCGGTTCGGTATGCCACCAACACGACAACACCCACAACCACAAACACCCGAACCACACACCCCCACCCACACACACACACGCCCCGCACGCACGCACGCACGCACGCACGCACACACACACAACACACACAAACATCCGTAACTGCTCATTGGACGACTGTATGTTAGTTCTGATCAGTTCAGCGTCTCGTTCCAAGGGTATGAATGACCCCCTTCAAAATCCCTGGAAACGTCCACAGAAGACCATCTGTTCTGGCTCCCTTCCCACCCCCCCCCCACTTCCCGGACCTGTGACAAGGCGGTGCTGTTCACGTTGGCTGTCTCCTGTCCCCAGCGACTTCCGCCAATGTCTCGGCTCACCCCAGCCTCGTATCTGTGTCATCCAAATTCCCCAATACACCTGCAACCACAACCTTCAACTCCATTCTAGCTGCGGGGCCCACACCACGACACACCCCACCCACCACACCCCAACCACCCACACCCAACACCCAACTCCACAACACAACACACACAACACACATTTACAACCCCCCCGGTAATATTCACACTCGATGGCCCCTATAAGTTTCACGGCATGTGCGTAACATAAAGTCAACTCTAACTGAACACTATCTTGTATCACGGCCTCTTGTGCGACCTCTCTCCTTCCCAACACCCACCCCCCCACCACAACACTACAACACACCGCGCTTATAGTTTCCCTATAGATCATTGGTTTCAGCTTGAATTCACAAGCTCAAACACACTTTCCTTTCCGGATTTGTGTGTGCCATCCGCCACCAGAACACCGCTTTTTTGTCCTAATCTTATACCTCTGGCTAGATGGATGCGCAGACAGATTTTTATCCATTCTTTTGCTTCTCCATGAGGTCATCGCGTTTGCTATGAAATGAATTACGATGAAGCGGATGTCCTCTCCTCTAAACATAATCTCTTGAAACATATTCATATCCCCGCTGCCTTTTCATCCCCCACTTTGCTTCGAAATCGTCACCATTCTGATACCCCCAGTTCCACACAATAGTCCACCATTTATAATTACACAGCTTTTTCATCAACGACGGTTACGAATAATAATCAGCAACCAGCAGTACTACCCTGATAATGCAATGATGATTAATAATGAGGAGCTGCACTCGCATCTGTGATGATGACATAATAATAATAATGAATAATCTCTTAATCGTTATTATTATTATGATTCTATATTATTATCTTATTGTTGTAGTAGGGTGTTTATTCGTTTAAACTAGTAGTGTAGTAGTAGTTAGTTAGGAGTAGTGTTAGTATTATTATTCTTATCAGTGTTGCGGTGCCAGTATAAAAAAAGTAACTGGTATTATTATGAAGTAGAAGTGAGCGAAGACGCCGAAGAAGAAGAACGCAGACGAAGAAGAAGAAGAAGACGAAAACGATAAGGATAATATAATCTTGGGAACTGTTATACTGTTATCATTCCACGATGGTATTAATCATCATCATCATTCATCATGTCATTTCCTTCGTGATTATTATCTGTACCTATATCATTTACTATTTGTTATTATGTAACTAATCTAGTATAATCAATCCTCGGGGTTATAGCGTGCCCCCCCCAGCCAACACAGTGTATTCAAGACATTTATGTGAGGAAAAAGAACATCACTTTTTTTAAAGATTTGGTATAAATGGGAACAACCCTAGATATTGCACTACCCAACGTGCCCGATAAGAAAACTCACCCAACCGGCGGTGCGTAGCGTGGGAGCCCCTACCGCATCAGCCGTTGGGACATAATGCTACTGACGTGTTTCAAGGAGTGCATCGTGAAATACTTCAGTGTTGTACCGTCTTATGGGTACCAGTATCATAGTCACATGACTTTGCGCTTGCGCGCGCGACGCGCGCGCGAGCACACACACAGCATCACACACGCACACACACACCGATGGTGAGACGTTTGTGCAGGCGACGACGCGCGCGCGCTGAGACGCACACACACAAACACACCACACACACAGCATACACATGATGACGAACGAGCGGACTTGCTGGATGTCCGTTGCAGAAGACGTGTCCTGTAACAAGGCTACGTTTCAGCCAGGTTTGATCAAAACATCAGCATCTGGTCTCAAATTCCCCAAATGCACACACACACATTTAACTCCATTTGTCTGCCTGCTGGGCAAACCATGCGAATCTTTTAACAAGGTAATATTCCATATCGAGCCTGTAATAGGATTGTGCGTCAGCTTAAAGGTCAAACTTAGAAGACTGAAAAACGATACTAGGCACTATTTGACTGTCTGGAAAGTATTATACTAAAAAACCAATCAAACAAACAAAAAAAAACACCACACAAAAAATCGCGCTAATACGTTTTCAATATGGATTCATAATTCATGGTTTGATATTGAATTCAAACGCTCAAACCCATTTACTTTCGGATTTGTGTGCGAAATCATCAAAGAACGACAGATTGGTGTGATAACTTTCTACCACTCTGACAGAGCATGCATGTCGCTATTATGAATTAAGACAGTTGGAATTCTAACAATCATCTCTTGAAAACATACAAGTCCTTACAATGATTGAAAATGTTACCATTTCTCAGGTCATAAAGAAAGGCCCACAAAAATAACAACTTTGCAAAGACGGTTACGAGACATAATCTGCAACACGCAGTGCTTGCTAATAACAATGGAGTGATAAAATGACGCTGCACTAATAGTAAAGAATAATATCTAATTACTTAATCTGCAACACGTTAGTGCTCCGACTACAGTACTATCTGGATGCTAGATGACAATGATAATAATATAAATAATATATTGGTATAACGATTGTTGTTTGTTTCATTATAAAAACTACGGTATTCTTGTTAAGTACAAGAAGACGCGCCGGCACCATGGCTACGCTCTCAAATACCTGGATTCTTGTACTATAGCATTCAAGAAGATACCCTAATACTATAATTTTTTTAAATAATACTAATGATGATAGAATACTACTATTAATAGATCCTAATTAATAATAACAGTACTATCTACTTACTGAATGCTGCTGCTGCTCTTGACTGCTCCCCTCGTCTTTTATTCTTTCTCTTCTCGTCCTTCTTTTTCGTAGGCTCATACGCCATACTCATATATTTGTCGGAGTAGTGCCTGCACCCCCCAGCCATCAAGTGTTCCCGACTTTTGGAGACACAGCCTTCCTTTTGTAGCCGTTGATATGCTTGTCCTAAGGGAAACCACCTCCGAGTATTGCTACTCCCCAACCGTGCCCGCACGCCAAAACTTCAAAACGGTGGTGCGCTGCGGCGCGCGTCCGCGCGCTGCGCCCCCACACAACACACACTCCCACACCCCCCCCACACACACCCAATACGTGCGATGACAAGCTACACAGGGGCACGGGCATACACAGCGTCACGGTACGCACGCGCCCCGACAGAGACGCGGAGAGGAGAGGAGAGCGAGGCGACGAGAGAAGAGAGAGAGAGAGAGGCTGAGCGAGGATCGGAGAGAGCGAGAGAGAGGGAGGGGGGGAGGGGAGGAAAGTAAACCTTGATAAAACCAGAATATGATTAGTTAATAACAGGGAGCATTGGTAAAGAAGGGTATTGAGATAGATTTTGTAGAAGAAGGCGGTATGAGATTTTGGTAACGAAGGGCGTCTGAGAGATATGACATATGCTGATACAGTAACACTAGAATTTAGTTTAACCAGAAAGACGTGATATCTAATTCCATGCTCTTTTAGTCCAGTTACAGATGCTAGTTTTTTCATCTATTCGCTTTTAATGTGCTGGTCCTTCGCTTGGTGTTATTCATTTGTGTGTGGTTTGTAGTTGTTTTGTTTTTTGTTTGTGTTTGTTGGTTTTGTTGTTGTGGTTTGTTTCTTTTCTATTCTGGAACACAATCAGTATTGCAGTTATGTTTAGTTTGAATTTTGTGGGTGTTACCTGTACGACATCTCTAAGTCTGCAAACCCATCATTCTCATCACAATCATTAATATCTAATAAATGCCAACCCTATTCTCCAATCCTCTTCTTCTCCTTCTGTTCCGTCTTCGTTCCCTTTTCCTACTACTTATCTCAGATGTACTTATGACTTTTGAATAGCTTAAGTCATTATGTACAGCAGCTGATATATGAGACCTCCCCAATGATCATGCTGAGCCCGTGCAGAAAAATAAATTGTTATTTGATATGCGTGTTTACTGATAAACTACTCTACTCCTACTCATCCCACCACTCCCCTCGTAATATATAATAATAATATTTAGGGTTTGAGTGGTCTTGTCATCATGGGTGTTAGGTACATATTGGGGATCTATTGAATGTATTCGTTTTCGGGTCTTTAGTTTGTTTTTTTGTGTCTGTGGTTTCGGGGTATGTTCAGATTGTGTGAGGGGTGGTTTTGGGGTGCCACGAGACGTTGGTATTGTCTGTGGTACCAGAACAGGTACTGGAGTAGCAGCTGATCTTGGAATATTGTGTGACACCCTGGTGTGACACGATCATATCCCTCTTTGACCGCACACGCGCGTCAGCAAACAAACGCCAGCTTGCGCGGACGGTTAGGCACCGGCAGGAGTGAAGGCCAACGTTTTACGAGTGGACAACGGGCACAAACGGGACCAGGGCCGACTGTTATCGGCGACCTTAGCTGCCTCGTTTTCAAAAAGGTTCAGGAGGAGTTACTTCAAGGTCTCAACTTCAGCCAGACCTAGTGTGGCTTTGGTCACAGGGAATATTAGTCTGTAAATTACTCTGTACGTGTTGACTAAGTTGTCTGTACCTGCACTGAGTGTGGAAGGAAGGTGTGTTTGGGAGTGTATGTGTACTCAGGGATTATACAGCACTTGTTGAAGGATTGATTTACAAATGCGAGGAAAAAAACCAAAAAAAAACAAAAAACAAAAAACAAAACAAAAAAAAACACACACAACCTTGGTTCTGTAGGAGAGCAGGATTCCACAAGTTGGTAATTCGGTTTACTACTTTGACAGATATGTTTTGAGAAAACAAATCCACTTACCCTTTGGGCTACTTGTATCAGGATGTGATAACCTCACTCAATCAATTTCAAGCGATTAGATATCCAAGTAGCTGGATGCCCCCATTGATCTGCTATACATCATGGCATATCCAACTTATAGTAATCAACAAAGAACCATCTCATACGTCGATCCAACTCTCAAAAACACTGAATTATCAAACTTAGTAGTTAAACCCCCAGTGTGTTTCAATGGGTGCTTGATTGCCCTGGGTGTGTGGCAAGTGTGGTGTGCGTATCCCTTCTCGCTTTCAGCCTTCCACCAAGGATGCAACACTGACGAAGGGAGACCAGAGCGTGCCATTTCTCTCTGTCAGTTCTGGCCTCTGTACCAGCATGCTCTATGTGGAGCCTCGCCTGTGGTGTCACTCGTCAACTCAAACTCACATACTCACGGTAAACTGCAAAGGGGTCATGGAGGAAGTCTGGCGCCCAGACGTGCTGACATGCCAACGAGCAAAGACGAAGGTGCAAAAAAGTCATCATCAGGGTATGTTCTTCACAGATGATACCACCCTATGCGCCTACACTGAAGAAACAGAAACACTCAACAACACTATCACTGTTTTAGCTGATGCGTTCAGTTTCACTGGTCAGCTTGAAGAAAACAAACATCACGTGCCAAACATCCACAGCACTCCCCGCCTCTCCGTCAGCGATCTGGCCATCGAAGAGGTCGACGACTTCATACCTGGACTCCATACCTCCACCAGAACCCTCTCTAGATACCGTAGCTGAACAATGATGGATCGGCAAGGCAGCACACGCGATCGCCCGTTAGCAAAGCGGGTCCAAGACGAACACCCCGCTAACGTCAAACACCAAGATGAAAGGGTACCAAGCCTGCATGCAGAGCATTTTTTTTTCTATGAAAGCAAAGCATGGACACAGTACTCTCGACAAAAATGCAGACTGAACGCCTTCCACTTTGCGCTGCCTCAGAAGGAGTCCCGGGCATCGTTGGCAGGACTGCATAGCCAACAAGGACGTCTGGACCCAGGCAGTGATGCCTAGACATGTTCCCTGGCTGGCTTGGCGACGTCAGCCGCATCGACGACAGTCGCATCCCAAGGGAATGCTGTGGCGGCGAGGGGCCACGAGCCTCCAGCCCCAACGGATGCCCCGCCCTACGCTACAAGGATGCATGCAGGCCACTACCTAAGGGCAGGCATACCTTGAGCCGGCAGATATGGACACAGCAGCTTTAGACAGGACCGATGACTGATCCGGCCTTCAAGGCTAGCGTCAAGCAGGCAGAAACAGCAGAGAAGCCGGTGACGGCGACAGTGGTGTTTCCAGTTGCGCAACAAAGCACATGAGAGTGCAGCGCACCAACAGAAACATCATGAGGTACCAAAGACCATGCTACGGAGTTTCCATATGGTCTAAGACTGTATGACCAGGCCACATACTCACTTCTTACTTTCGCTGCATATATCCCAGCCCACCAAGCAGGCCTGCAAAGATGCAGACGGCCTGCCAGATGCTGGCCTTAGGAAATTTGAGCAACACTCTCATGAAACGCGTCCGACTCTTAGCTAGATGAACTCGGATCCATCGTCCCAGTCTGTCCAGCCTGAACCTTGTAGCAAACGCCAACTAGCGGTAGGAGCTGCTCAGAGGCATAAAAATCTAGAGTGTTCTGCTGGGCAGGAACCCATAAATTCACAGACCAGGAGACCACCACACTAACCCATTTTCACATTGGCCGGTTGTAGGACTACAGTTTTCTTTGTCTCCTCTGCAGCGGCGAACGAAGATCACACATTGGAAGAGCGAGGCGACAAAGAAAAGAGCAGCTATTGGCAGGAAGAAAGAGAAGGCAGCGATGGTAAGAGTGAAGAAAAGACCGAACGTTGGCTTCTGTTCTCTCAACCTGCCAAAGGATTATCATCTACTATAACTCTCTACTCTCTCTCTCTCGCTACTCTCTCTCTCTCTCTCTCTCCTCTCTCTCTCTACTTTTCTACTCATCTGTCAAGCTTATCTTTTTTTCTCCTCATCCGCAAAGTGCTCTTCTTTTTGTCTCCTCGGCCAAGAACATTTTTTTTCCCCTTATCTCAAGCATCTATCTTTACCCTCATTCTGGGGCCCAAGACAGTTCTATTCTTTCTACCTCAATCCGCCAAGCTCATCTTATCTTGTCTCCTCATCCACCAAGCTTCTTCTTCTAGTATTTCTCCTCCATCACACCAAGCTTACTCTTCTTCTTTGTCTCTCACACCAAGCTTCTATTCACTCTGCCTTTCTCCTCATCAGCAAGCTTCTCTTTATCTTACTTTCTCTCATCAGCCAAAGCTTCTCTTCTCTTCTTCTCCTCATCAGCCAAGCTTCTTCTTTCTTCTTTTCATCATCACCAAGCTTCTCTTCTCTTCTTCTCTACTCATCAGCAAGCTTCTCTTCTCTTTTCTCCGTCATCACCACGATTCTCTTCTCATTTCTCCTCATCAGACAAGTTCTCTTCTCTTCTTTCTCCTCATCAGCACAAGCTTCTCTTCTTTCTTTTCTCCTCATCAGCCAAGCTCATCTTCTCTTCTTTCTCCTCATCAGCCAAGCTTCTCTTCTCTTCTTTCTCCTTCATCAGCCAAGCTTCTCTTCTCGTCTTTTCTCCTCATCAGCCAAGCTTCTCTTCTATTCTTCTCCTCATCAGCCAAGCTTCTCTTCTCTTCTTTCCCTCATCAGCAAGCTCTCTTCTCTTCTTTCTTCCTCATCATCACAAGCTTCTCTCTCTTCGTTCTCCTCATCAGCCAAGATTATCTTCTCTTTCTCCTCCTCATCAGCAAGCTTCTCTACTCTTAATCTTCTCCATCATCACCAAGCTTCTCATTCTCTCTTTCTCCTCATCATCAAGCTTCTTCTCTCTCTTTCTCTCATCATCCATCAAGCTTCTATTCTCTCTTCTCCTCAGCAGCCAAGCTTCTCTTCTTGCTTTCCTCCTCATCAGCCAAGCTTCTCTTCTCTTCTTTCTCCTAAGCAGCCAAGCTTCTCTCTCAGTCTTTCTGCCTCATCAAGCCAAGATTCTCTTCTCTTATTTCTCCTCATCCAGACAAAGGCTTCTCTTCTCTCTTTCTCCTAAGAAGACAAGCTTATCTTCTCTTCTTTCGCATATTCAGCCAAGCTCTATCTTTCTTCTCTCCTCATCAGCCAAGCTTCCTCTTCACTTTCTTTTCCTTCATCAGCAGTGAG
>JADBJO010030916.1:0-17314 GCA_016801955.1 Conus betulinus | reverse complement strand
GCGAACTTGGCAGATATCCGATTTATATAATTCTTTTTTTTAATGCATTAAGTATTGGTGAAACAATATAACCAGGACGGAGGGAAACCAAGATACCCATTTTAAAGAGCGTATTTAGGCCCGTTACGAAAATTGGGTTATAAATGGTAAGAAGACTATGCTGGGCTACCACCTGTCACGTTCATCCAGGCTTAAATTTCATATGGTCTTTGCGTGCCACTCACCGTTTTTTGAAGGAAAACACAGGGCTGTTTGGAAAATATATCGGGGATTTTGAAATGTTTTTTTTTTTAAAAAAAGGAATTCATCGATTTGAAGATGCAAGACTGGCATGACCATATCAACAACAGTGACCACTGTTTAAAACAACGTATATGATTGAGCCATACATTCAAATGAAAATGGACAGGTATATTAAGAGTGCATTGACTAAGTTAGATTTGGTATCTCTGACATAGCTTGCCATCGGTTTAGATACAGTGCTTTGAATGAAAATGGAGCTGATATGTCAGGTTATGTTACCAGGCCAAGGAAGATGAAATACGTTTTTTTATTTTGCTGTGCTGCTCTCAATGACCTTCGAGTAAAATTTATTAAGTCAAAGTATTATTTTGATCCTTGTAGTTTTAGAGTCAGCTTACTATTAGCAACAAGAAATGGTGAGTCCTCTTTGATCTTGCTAGGTAACATATACGAAGCACAAAAAAGCGAAATACGAGCGATGTATTCATAATAGTTTTTGCATAGTATGTATGTGTAACTGCTTTTTTCCATTTCATTTGTGAGAATTCTTCTTTATTCATGTATTACGGGTGTCATCCTTCAGTATGGGCTATGGGCCTAATCTGAATAAATCATTCATTTATTCTCTCTCTCTCTCTCTCTCTCTTTCTCTCCCACTCTCTCTCTTTCTCTCTGTGTACGTGTGGCGTGTACGCGCCGCGCGCGCTCGCGCGCGCTGCGCGGCGCGCGTGTGTGTGTGTGTGTGTGTGTGTGATGTATGTATGTGTGCGTGTGTGTGTGTGTGTGGTGTGTGTGTGTGTGTGTGTGTGTGTGCCCATGTGTGGTGCTGGCTTCTGTCGTTCACTCTCTAACCAGCATCAAGCCATTAAGCACAGTCAACCACTTATTAATCCACCGATCAATGAACCAAGCAGCCAGCCATACACGTATCCCCACACCTTAAGCATTCAGCTGCCACACAAATCATCAACCCATTTGAGAAGGTAGCTTACTAACTTATTTATTTTCACATACACACACAATGGCGCGCGGCGCGCACGCACACACACACGCGCGTGCGCGCGCGCGCGCGTGCGCGCACACACACAAACCACACACACACACATACACACACACCATTTTTAAACCTACCTTTTCTACCTAGTTAGCACCGACATTTCGTTCATCGATCCTAATCAACCTGTTAAAGCGAAAAAAGCTAACAGTTCAGTGGAGCAGAAAATCGCTTTGGCCCGGTTAATCGGACCATTCCAGAGAACCAGCAGGGACAGTGTTGGCAATAGGGTTATACTGGACTGTCGTACTTCATACTGGCTTGTCGAACTCACGGATCGTTGATAATGATGGAGGAAGAGACGGGAGAAGCAGGGAGAGGAGGCTGTGCTGAAATGGAAACTTATTAGTGCTGTACGTTCTCTGCATGGTTGTGTAAGTTTGGAGTAACAGTCTGTCTCTGTCTCTCTCTCTCCCTCCCTCTCTGTCTCTGTTCTCTCTCTCTTCTCTTCTCTCTCTCTCTCTCTCACACACACACACACACACACACACACACACACATACACACTGTTACACTGCTAAAAAAGCGCTGACTTACTCAGTACAAGGTAAGTTCATTACTAGCATATAGCTTGTAAGAGTTCGTTGTTGAAGAATATAGGAACAAAAACAAACCACTGACCTTCAGGTTCAATAAGTCGTACAGGAACTCAATCGTACATGCAGCAGCGAATATTCTACTAATGGCAGCTTCTCGTCGACTAGACTCAAAACTCAATGAAGACTCGAACACTTCTAGACTAGAACTCTTCAACAAATCTCATTTCTCTCTCTCTCTCTCTCTCTCTCTCTCTCTCTTCGTCTCTGTGTCTCTCTCTCAGTCGCACAGCTCTCATTCTTTTTATGATATTGAAAGAATATTCTCGAACCTACTCGATTATTCTTTTCTAGAATATTCTGCATATCAGTAAGCTTAACCAATGAAATCGCGACGACCGTATGCAAATGTAATTCGGTCAGCTTCTACAACATTCTCGAACCTTCGGCAAAGCACTAGCAACTTACGGAAACCCTGGTGAACATTCAACATAATCTTGAATATTCCAATCGCATTATCAATCGATCCAAAAACAATACTGAACAATTAGGCATACATTCACTTTCCAAACGTTTTAAACAAATCAAACAATAGCACTACACTGACCGAAAATACAAAGATCTAAAAGCGATAAATAAAAGGAGGCTTGCAACGCGTCATTATTGCTATGACGTCTTTCACAAAAGTTCCCCCTCTCTTGTCTCCCTTTTAAATTGTAACATAACTCTCCCCCCCCCCCCCCCCCACTACACACACACACACACACCCACACACACCACTTAAAGAAATTTCCCAAATTTCTAAAAACTTTACAATTTAGAAGAAATGTCAAATGACTTTTAAAACAAAGATCAACTGTCAACACACACCCAGTTCAAAGTGTACAACTAGTACAAGTCTCATTTACTCATGCACGACTTAAAAAAGTCTGCAGCCAGATTGTCTGTGCCTTTCACATATTCAACCTTCATATCAAAATTCTGAAGGTACATGGCCCAGCGCATGACCCTACTGTTCACAATGGCAGATTCTAAAAAGGATAAAGGTTTATGGTCAGTACGCAATACAAAGTGAACCACTGGAGAAACAGTTCAAACTTTCGTACTGCCCACACAATAGCAAGGCACTCCTCCCATGGTCGCATACCTCCGCCCTGCCCTGGATAGTTTCTTGCTGGCAGAGGAGACTGGGAACAGCTTCCCGTCATGTTCCTGCATGAGGACTGCACCAACACCCTCGTCAGAGGCATCAGTGCTGAGCACAAACGTCTTGTTAGGGTCAGGCAACCATAGCACAGGTTCCTTGGACAGAAAGTTCTTCACAGTGTGAAGGCTCGGTCTTGTGCCTCTCCCCACTCCAGTTGCTTGGGCTTCCCCTTGCACAGAAGGTCCGACATTGGAGCAGTCACAGTTGCAAAGTGAGGCATGTATTCTATGTAGAACCCCACTAAGCCAAGAAAGGACCGCACTTGTTTTTTGTGTGTTTTTTTGTCTGGGACGAGGTGCTTCCAGAATTTTTGTCACATTGTCCTTGAGCACCCCTTTCATTCCTTCCTGGAGACGGTGACCAGTGAAGTCGACATCATCTGCGCCAATAACACACTTGCTGGGTCTTGCAGTCAAGTTGGCAGAAGACAGCCGTTTGAACAGCTTCCGAAGAATTTCCAGTGTTCTCTCCATGTTTTGGAATGGATCAGGATGTCATCCCAGTAGTATATGACACCTTCCATGTTGCCCAAGAGTTTTCTCATGCCCCTCTTGCGTGTTGCTCCAGAATTCTTCATACCGAAGGGCATTCGGAGGAACTCGTGTGTCCCATCTGGAGTCACAAATGCAGTCTTTGGGATGTCTTATTCTGGTAGGGGGACTTGCCAATAACCCTTGCTGAGATCGATCTTGGAAAAGACTTTATCTCCACTCAGTCAACAGCTGTAGGCATGGGGGTTCAGGATCTAGGTAAATCAGCTTGTTGAGTCGCCTAAAATCGATGCACAATCGGTTAGTACCATCTTTCGTTTTGACAACACAACTGGCGACGCGTATGGCGACCCTCGGGAGGGTCCCAGTTTCAGCATGTCTTTTATGTCTTCTTTCAGTGACTCTCTAGTAGCATAAGGCAATGGGTAGGGCTTTGATCTGATAGGCTTGGGTGATGTCAACTTCACTTCATGCTGAATCAGATCTGTTTTTCCTGGAAACTCGGTGAAGATACTTGAATGCTCCTTTAACAGTCCCCATATTTCTGTTTGCTGGTGGTGGTTCAGTTGTGACTCAACAACTACACTGTCAATAGTTTCCTGGGATTTGAAATCATCAGTTCTAACAATTCTTCAACGTTCACAGAACTTCCTCATTGAAGTTGTCATCATCACTGGAGGGGTAAGGTGGTTCCCATTCTTGGAATTCAGCCGCATGTGCATCTGTAGCTGGCTTTTCTTCCCGTTCAAAGTATTTTTGAGCATATTTGCGTGGAAAAATCTTCTGCTTGCCTTTGATTTTCACTTCATAATCATTCAGTCCCTTGACTGCTTCTACAGGATAGGGTCCTTTCCACTGCATCAGCAGCTTGTTATTGTCAGTAGGAAGCAGCACAAGGACTTTCTCACCAGGCTGAAATTTCCTGACCTTGGTCTTCCGGTCATAGTAGTGTTTGCTTTTGCCTTGGGACTTTTCTAGTTCACTTCGGGCTAACTGTAGGGTATCTTCAATGCGTTCACGCAGCTCAAAAACATAATGATAGCTGTTCTTGATTTCTGGAGACTCCACTTCTTTTGTCCACAGTTCTTTCAGGATGTGCATTGGTCCTCGTACAGTCCGGCCGTACAGTAACTCAAAGGGAGAAAACCCAGTAGATTCTTGAGGGACTTCCCTGTTAGAGAACAACAAGGCATTGATATATCTGTGCCATTGTCATGGTTGGTCGGCACACAACTTCTTCAGCATGGCCTTTAATGTTCCGTTGTACTTCTCTACCAGGCTGTTGCACATGGGATGGTAGGGCGTGGTGGTCAACTGGCGGACACTGAGCAGACGAACAACCTCCTTCATGCAATCAGATACAAACTGGGGTCCCTAAATCACTTAATATTTCGTCAGGTACACCCAGTCTACTGAAGATGTCAATCAGGGCATCAGCAACGGTCTCAGTATCGATGCGTTTCAGTGGGACTGCCTCAGGATACCTGGTGGCATAATCTACCAAAGTGAGGATGTATCTGTGTCCTGATTCACTGGCTGGCTTGATTTCTCCTATGAGGTCGATGGCCACCCTCTTGAAAGGTCTGTTAATTAGTGACATCTTCTCCATAGGTACCTTTGGAGTTCTTCCTTTAGGTTCAGTTTTCTGGCATACGTCAGAGGATCTGCAGAAGCGAGCAACATCGCCATGGATACCTGGCCAGTAGAAGGCTGCTATGATTTTGTCCGTGGTCTTCTTGACACCCATGTGGCCTCCAAGGATAGAGTCATGCGCAAAACTCCATCACAGGTTTCTGTAGACTAGCTGGAACAAGAACTTGGCAAGTGATTTCACCCCCATCAGTTATACCTTTTTTTCTTGTACTGTCTGTACATGACACCATTTTTCTTCACAAAGGATACCTCGGTGTAACCCCTGGTCATGGCGTCTGTTTTGCTGGCATATTTTTGCAGCGAAGGGTCAGCTTGCTGTAACTGGATCAGTTTCTCTCTGGTTACTTCTGGGATTTCTGTAGATTTGCTGATCTTCAATGGTGTAGATCTCCCTTCTTTCTCCTTCTTGGATTGTGCGCGTGTTGTTACTGCACAGGTGTGTGGCCACCCAAGATCAGGATCATCGGCTGCACGGGCACATTCAATATTGCCGATGATGACGTCATAGGGAGAGGACTTGGCAGGCACAAAGCATTCACCCTCCCAACTAAAGAACGGTGTAGAAATTTGAACATCAGCTGTGGGGACGGCCTCAACATGCCCATGGACACATCGTAGGTAGCCGTTCTTGCCAGTAAACTGCTTTTCTGGAACAAGGTCCTTCTTAATGATGACTCCACTGCACCCTGTATCTCTGAGCACCTGTACTTCCTTATCATCATAATATCCCTCGCCACAAGCATGACACTCAGATCACGGTTTAAGAAGGCACATTTGCACCACTTTCTCATGCACTTCAGGGCTGTCGCTGGCTTAACGTGAGGTAGATCTCCATCTCCTCCGCAACGGGGGTCTCTCCTAACTCCTTTCCCTGATGGCAACACTGGGCAGATGTTAGGCTTCTTTTATTTCCACCCTGACGTTGGTCTTTCCCGTCTTCATCATTAAAGTGTGGAGGGCTGTGTTTATCTGAATACTTGGGCAGTCTGCATTCAGCAGCCTTGTGACCCAGGCGTCCGCAGTTGAAGCATTTCAACAGTGGGGTTGATATATTTGGCACATGGACTGGTCATATCTGGTCTGTAGGTGGTTTCGATCTAATGTCAAGGGTCCGGTTGTGAGAGTCCAGGAACCTCTGTGCAGCTTCAGTCAAGGATTTCAGGCTCTGGTCTTTCTCTTGTAGAAGGTGGGATGCAAGGTCTTTAGGACAGGATTCTACAAATTGTTCTTTCAGGACCAGATATGACAAGCCATCATAGTCTTTCTTCCAGCCAACTCCAGCCATCTCTCTAGATAGTTTTGAATCCTGGTTAGGAATTGAGCAGGACTTTCGTTCTTCTCTGGCCTACTGGACCGAAAACGTTTGTGAAAACCTTGTTCAGAAAAACCGTTACTTCGGAGAAGTTCCGTTTTCAGTGTTCATATTCATTTGCTTCTTCTCGGGGTAGTCTTGAGTAGACCTCAAGGGCGTGACCAGTCAAACAGGCACACTTAAGTTGGTAGCCCACTGTTCTTTTGGCCATCTCATTGCTTCAGAATGGCGTTCAAAACGTTCCAGATAACTGTCGAGGTTGTCTTTCCCATTTACGAAAGCTGGAAGACGTGGTCTCTTGGCAACTTCAGTTTCTGACTGGAAAATGCGTTCGCAGTTCTGAACTTTCACTTCTGCCATCCGCAGTTCAAATTCTCCTTGTATCTCTTTCTCTTGATGTTCTATTTCAAGTCTTTTCAATTCTCTTTCCGCAGCTCGCTGTTCTCTTTCCCTATCTTGCTGTCTTTTCCTGTTTTCACGTTCTTCTTCTTCTAGCCTTCTCTTCACGTTCTTACTGTCTTTTCTTCTCTTCACGTTCTTCCTGTCTTTTCTTCTCTTCACGTTCTTCCTGTCTTTTCCTCTCTTCACGTTTCTTCTTGTCTTTTCTTCTCTTCAGCTGCCAATTCTAGTTTTCGTTTTTTTCCAGTTTTCTTGCTGCAGTCTCAGACTCAAGAACATATTTTCTGAGTTCATCACCCGCAAGGCTTAGTTCCTTTCCAATCTTCACGTATTCCATGGTAACTTAGACTAACGTCAGAAATCAGTCACTGAAACAATACCTTCCAATGCTCAACTACAGACTCAGGCAGCAGTCTTCCGTTTGACTCTCCTAGCTCTGTAGAATCCTAATTGCTCTTGCAGACACAGGCGACAGTTTCCTCCACTTCCCTAGACTGCTCGATGCACTAAACGCTGTACACACCAAGATTTGATAGGAGGAGTTAGAATGACGTCATTTCTTTGAAGCCAAACATTTCTAGAGGCGCCATCTTGGTTAACTCAAAACAAAGCCGCGAACATGCCTAGCTGCTGTGTGCGTTCGGGTGCACGAACAGACCTGATCGTGATAGGAAACGAGGCAAACTTTTCACAGGTAAGTAATGTGCCATTGTTGCTGATCATGAGTGAATGTGTAATATCAATCGATTAGATCTAACTGTCAAATCAGTGGTGTCGGGATCGTTCATCTGGGCCGGGTTGCACGAAAGCATTCTAAGGTTTGGAATCATTCTAGAATACAGAGAGAAGAAGAAAATTTGGTATTGAGGTAGACTTATAATGCTTTCCTGACTAGCCTAGAGTCTTTCATTATGATTATGGGGTTAGTGCTACGACTGTTTGGCACACACAGAGGCCGTTTGGTCAGGTCAGGTCAGGTCAGAGTTGTAGGGCAACAAGGTGTCAGTCAACTGTGACAGAGTGAGACATGGAGCCTGTGCTGACGCTACGACTTGTGTCAAGAATGTACCGCACGTAGATCTAGGCCTTAGTAGTGATGCGCGATGCCAGTCAGTCAGTTGTTTTTCGACTATGACGGCCAGATAGCAGAGGGGGCAGATGCTATTCTGGCAGGATGGGCGAAAGTTTGATTATAGTGGAGGAGCCTTGCCCACGGTACATCCCCACTCACTCAGCCAGAGGGATGTGACGGCTAGCCGCGTTGAGGAAGGTTCCCAAAGGCCAGCCCATCTTTGGCTGCAGCACCAGAGCTGGTGCAAAGGCCCCCTCAGTGTGTGTGTGTGTGTGTGTGTGTGGTGTGTGTGTGTGTGTGTGTGTGTGTGTGTGTGTGTGTGTGTGTGTGTGTGTGTGTGTGTGTGTGTGTGTGTGTGTGTGTGTCCTACATGTTGGAGGAGCTTTGCGAGTTGGAAGAGGGGTAAACTTTTTACTATTAATTTAGTACTATGAATACATAGTGATACGCGGATAGTAATTGAAGCGAGTCTCTCATTCTCTCTCTCTCTCTGTGTCTCTCTCTGTCTCTCTCTCTCTCTCTTTCTCTCTGTCTCTTTCCTCGCTCTCTCTGTCTTTCCTTGCTCTCTCTCTCTCTCACTTTCACTCTCTCACTCTCTCTCTCTCTCTCTTTCTCTTTCATAGAACACAAGGTCAAATTAAATTAAATCTTTAATAATCCCTGTGTAATAAAATGTCTAAGTCTCTGTCTTAGTGAAATATTGTATTTTCACCAGATTTCCGAAAGAAGAATCACTTCGGCAACGGTGGATTGCTGCACTGCGACATAAAGATGATTATGTGCCGTCTACATCAGCAGTGCTCTGCTCCGAGCATTTTGAAGAAAGTGTGGTAGATAGGACAGCAATTGCTTGTGTCCGGCTACGTGATGGTGCAGTTCCATCTATTTTTTCCTGCCCTCCCTACATACTTGCAATGCAAGGGAAAGAAACGAAAACCCCCAGCAGCAACAGGACAAACCTCCAGAATAAACCGGAGCTACCTGAAGAACCACCTGTTGTTGTGCCCACTCCTGATTCTGCTCCTGCATCCCTAACATCTCCTGACAAAGGTACACTGAAAAGGAAGTTGGAGGAGACTGAAGGAAAACTAGCTTCTTCCAGGAAAAAAAAATCAAAGTTTTGCTGCAGTCAAGGAGGCGATTGACAAAGAAAAATGCTGAACTAAAATCTGTGCTAGATGAACTCAGGAAGCATCAGTTGATGAGTGCCACCAGTGTGGATGTTTTAGAAACCTGTGCCAGTGGAGTGTCAGATTTACTGAAACGTCACTTAAGAAACATGATGATAAAACATTAAAAGAGAAATACACTCCTGAATTAAGAAGCTTTGCGCTCACTCTTCACTTTTATTCGCCCAAGGCATACAATTATATCAGAAAAGTATTTGATACTTGCCTTCCTCACCCATCCACACTTGCCAAGTGGTTTAACACTGTGGATGGTAAGCCTGGATTTACTGAAAAACTCATTTGCAGCCCTGACAACTCTGGTACAAGAAGAAAAGAAGAAGGGGAAAAATGTGTAGTCTGTTGCCTGTCATTTGATGAAATGGGCCTTAAGACAGCAAGTGGATTTTGACGGTAATCAGTATTATGGGCATATTGACATGGATACTCAATTAGACGATGACACTCTGCCTTTGGCCAAAGAAGCATTAGTTTTTATGCTGACAAGTCTGAACAGCAATTGGAAGCTACCTGTTGCGTATTTTTCATCGACGGCTTAAATGGCGAAGAGAAGAAAAAAAAAACTTGTTGTTACAATGTTTGACCAGACTTAACGACATTGTGTTACAGTCCTGGCTGTCACTCATGATGGTCAGGCTGCAAACTTGGCAATGTTAAGGCTTTGGGGTGTTTGTGTGAACAGTGATGGAACAATTATTAGTTCTATTTCTCATCCCGTGACAAATGAGCCTGTGTGTGTGTGTGTGTGTTTTTTTTATGCATGTCACATGTTAAAAACTTGTCCGAAACACGTTGGGTTCAAAAGGTTCTTTGTGGGCAGGCTCACGTGTTGTAAATTGGCAGTATATTGTTTCTTTGGAAAAGCTTCAAGAAGCCAAAGGCTTACATACTGGCAATAAATTGAGGTCTGCCCATATTCAATGGCAAAAAAAGAAAATGAATGTGAAGCTTGCGGCACAGACTCTCAGTGAATCTGTTGCAACATCCCTGTCCTTTTGCCTGAAAAAGGATTTGAAGAGTTTGAAGGGTGTGAAGAGACAATAAATTTTATTAAAAAAAATTTTCAGCGCTCTTTTTGATATCTTGAACTCCAGAAATTTTAAAGCATGTAACTGGAAGACGCCTCTCAGTGAAAAAAAAATTGAAAAAGTACTGGATTTTTTGTCAAAAGCCAAAGATATTTTGTCTTTGACAGAAAGCAAAAACGGTAAACCCTTGACAACAAGTAACAGAAAAACAGGATTTATTGGCTTTCTTTTGTGCATCAACAGCTTAACTGCACTGTACTCAACATTAATTCAGAAGGGCAACCTTACATTCTTGATGAGTTATAAATTTAGCCAGGATCACATCATGTTGTTCTTTGGTAAAATCAGAAGCATGTTTGGCTGCAACAACAATCCAAGTTGTAAACAGTTTTTCTGGGGCCTACAAAAAGTTGTTAATGCATAATGAAATTCGAGAAGTCCTGCGGGGTAACTGTCTGCCATTGCAATGTGTTCCTGTGTTAAATGTTTCAAGTAGAGAGAGTTACATTAGCAATGAAACGGAGAGTGTTCCGTCAGCAAGGGCCATAAACATTTGTCACCAAAAGACCATGATGGTGGATGACTGCACACTGACCATTGTTATGTTTCTCCTTCAGCCTCTCAGTTATCACAGTGCTCGCAGAAAATTGTTGCTTACATTGCAGGCTTTGTTGTGTACAAACTGAAAAAAAGACTGTTCGTTGTGTGAACTTGTATTGGTTTCACTGATTGAGGTGGACACAACGAAGAAAAAGAGCTCTGTACATTCTTTAATCAATGAGAAAACCAGAGGTGCACTTGCTACACCTTCCTCCGACGTCATCATCATATGCATTGCAGCAGAAATGTTTTTCAGGCGATTTGTTTCAGTGTCTTTCAACCAAGACTCAAAATGTATTTCAAACGTACAGTGTCGCAAACTTGTGCATGCCATACTGGAAACATTATCAAAAAAAAAAAAGGATTTGATAATGTTTTCCAGTATGGCATGCACAAGTTTGCGACACTGTACGTTTGAAATACATTTTGAGTCTTGGTTGAAAGACACTGAAACAAATCGCCTAAAAAAAAAAAAAAAAAAAAAAAAAAAAAAGCATTTCTGCATTTTTTGATAATTGCACAATTTCTGGCTTGTGGGTTATTGTTTTAAATAGAATCATGTACAGTCACATAAAAAAAAAAATAAAATAAAATAAAATACTGGAAACATTGGTTGGAAAAAGAACTGTTCACGTCTATGCAGTCATCATATGTTTGATCAGGATCCCTTGAATAATCATGTTGTGCTTCTTATGAAAGCTACTGTGGAAACATATTTGCAAGTGAGATACTATTATGCTGGCAGGAAATGCACTTTAGATCTGAAAAAAAAAACTGAAAATTAATGTAAAAGCAGACAAGTTTTCCAACAAGCTGGTTTTCTTTTCTGGCCAATAACTTCAACTGGTGAGTAATTGTGTCAAATGACTTCTTGTTGTTTTTGTTCGTTTGTATTGCTCAGCCAGCAATACTTCATATGCTCGAGCTGTGTTGCGAGAGAGAGAGAGAGAGAGAGAGAGAGAGAGAGAGAGAGAGAGAGAGAGAGTTGCAAAATTTCACCATTGTTATCAGTAAACTTTCGTTAGGATTCGCTATGCATTGATTGAAACTCGGACTGTTTGCCAAATGCAGACTGGGGATTTTTTGACCTCAGGCTTAGCAAAAATCCGTCTGAAACGTCATACGGGAAACGTGCGTTGAGGGAAAAGAATAAGCATACAATGGGCTTGTTTACATAGCTCTAGCCGTCTAAACAACGGTACAAACAGAAAAAACCCTACTCCACCTCTCAGTGACTAACATCATAAGACAAAAGAGACACCCCACCCCCCACCCCACCCCACCATACAGACATTTACTCTGTTAAAATGAGCAAAGGCAGAGAGAGAGAGAGAGAATGAATGAATGAATGAATGAATCTTATTTATTGAGGGAAATCCGGAAGTTTGTTAGTTGATGTTTTATACTTCATAAGACAAGTATCTCACATAAAAGATGATGATATTGATTTTTGCATATGTGCAGTTTACAAGCCTTTCCAAAGCTGTGTACACAAACTGTGCACAGTGCTTAGTGTGTCTGTGCGATGCGACGTGCCGCCGCTGATTGTTTCTGCATTTCCTTCAACTTTCGGGACGTTTCCAGTCCCAACGCAACATCATTTTAAAAAAAATGAGAGAGAGAGAGAGATGTAACTTCAATTTGATGTGATCGTTTCTGTTTCTTATCGCATTCCAATTCCGTTTGACTGTGTGGAAATACAACGCTAAGTAGACCGCAAAAACCTCAACACTAGATCGATGTTTTGGGTTATCCAACATGGCGGATAAGCTCCGCCCACTGGCTTCAGTGGCCTTAGCGGAAGAAGGAACGGCATGCGCTCTCCTCTTGATCTAACCTTCTTGGCCTTAGCGGAAGAAAGAATGGCGTGCGCTCTCCCCTTGATCTAACCTTCTTGGTACACACCCCCTGTGTGTACGGAAACACGGCTAAAGACTTTCTTCACGTTGAACGTTTTGATCTAACTTCCGATTCTTCTCGACGACAGCCGATGCAGGGTGCCTACCTTTTTGTCAGAAGGCCCATTAGTCAGAAGGCCCATTAGTCTGTGGTAGGTGTTCGACTTGCAGACGACAAAATACACCAGGCGGTATTGAAACGAAGAGGATCCTTTTATTTACAAACGTTGAAGAATATAGGAACAAAAACAAACCACTGACCTTCACGTTCAGTAAGCCGTACAGGAACTCAATCATACATGCAGCAGTAACTAATGGCAGCTTCTCGTCGACTAGACTCAAACTCAGTGAAGGGTCGAACACTTCTAGACTAGAACTCTTCAACAAATCTCATTTCTCTCTCTCTCTCTCTCTATCTCTCTCTCTCTCTCTCTCTCTCTCTCTCTCTCTCTGTGTGTGTCTCTATCAGTCGCACAGCTCTCATTCTTTTTTAT
Organism: Conus betulinus; assembly: GCA_016801955.1. Lineage (NCBI taxonomy): Eukaryota > Metazoa > Mollusca > Gastropoda > Neogastropoda > Conidae > Conus > Conus betulinus. The sequence goes on along the minus strand of JADBJO010030916.1, from coordinate 4,140 downwards.
GATATTGAAAGAACATTCTCGAACCTACTCGATTATTCTTATCTAGAATATTCTGCATATCAGTAAGCTTAAATTAATCACTGAAATTGCGACGACCGTATGCAAATGTAATTCGGTCAGCTTCTACAACATTCTCGAACCTTCGGCAAAGCACTAGCAACTTACGGACCCTGGTGAACATTCTAACAAATCTTGAATATTTTAATCGCATTATGAAATCGATCAAAAAACAATACTGAACAATTAGGCATACATTCACTCTCCAAACGTTTTTAAACAAATCAACGATAGCACTACACTGACCGCAAATACAAAGATCTAAAAGCGAGAAATAAAAGAAAGCTTGCAACACGTCATTAATGCTATGATGTCTTTCACAAAAGTTTCCCCCTCTCTTGTCTCCCTTTTAAATTGTAACACACACACACACATACGAACACACATACACACACTCACGACGGTATCTACATCCATACTCACATGCAAAGACAATCATGCGCCCCGCACGCAACCAATGAAAAACCAATCAAAATACCAGTTGAATTTCCCTGAATAATTTCTTTCTTTCTGCGCCTAACCTCTTTGGCGTACGGGGATTTTAGTCTCTCGTTTTTGTTTGTTTTTTTTTTCTTTGGCCAAATACATATGATTCATTCCACAATATTTCATTTTAAAAATTACATCAAACATTATCGTAACTTTTCTTTTTCTTCTCGGGGTCGCACAGATGCTGATCCCAGCCCCACTCCCCCACCACCACCCACACACACAAATCACTGTGGGTTCATAAAACCCTAACTCGTAAGTCATTCAAACACCATTATTTCCATCAATTTATTTTTCTTTTCCTAAATAAAATCAAAATATCCTTGGGCAGCAGCCACCATGTCAAGGGCCGAGAAGGGGCTGTCAGGGTACCAGACACAGGGCGGCAAGGGCTGAGAAGGGCTGTCAGGGTACCAGACACAGGGGCGCCAAGGGCTGAGAAGGGGATGTCAGGGTACCAGACACAGGGCGCCAAGGGCTGAGAAGGGTTGTCAGGGTACCAGACACAGGGCGCCAAGGGCTGAGAAGGGGTTGTCAGGGTACCAGACACAGGGCGCCAAGGGCTGAGAAGGGGTTGTCAGGGTACCAGACACAGGGCGCCAAGGGCTGAGAAGGGGTTGTCAGGGTACCAGACACAGGGCGCCAAGGGCTGAGAAGGGGTTGTCAGGGTACCAGACACAGGGCGCCAAGGGCTGAGAAGGGGTTGTCAGGGTACCAGACACAGGGCGCCAAGGGCTGAGAAGGGGTTGTCAGGGTACCAGACACAGGGCGCCAAGGGCTGAGAAGGGGATGTCAGGGTACCAGACACAGGGCGCCAAGGGCTGAGAAGGGTGTCAGGGTACCAAACACAGGGCGCCAAGGGCTGAGAAGGGTTGTCAGGGTACTAAACACAGGGCGTCAAGGGCTGAGAAGGGGCTGTCAGGGTACCAAACACAGGGCTGAGAAGGGTTGTCAGGGTACCAAACACAGGGCTGAGAAGGGTTGTCAGGGTACCACCAAACACAGGGCTGAGAAGGGGCTGTCAGGGTACCAAACACAGGGCTGAGAAGGGTGTCAGGGTACCAAACACAGGGCTGAGAAGGGTTGTCAGGGTACCAAACACAGGGCGCCAAGGGTACTGAGAAGGGTGTGTCAGGGTACTAAACACAGGGCGTCAAGGGCTGAGAAGGGTTTGTCAGGGTACCAAACACAGGGTACTAAACACAGGGCGTCAAGGGCTGAGAAGGGTTGTCAGGGTACCAAAACACAGGGCGCCAAGGGCTGTGAAGGGTTGTCAGGGTACTAAAACACAGGGCGTCAAGGGCTGAGAAGGGGTTGTCAGGGTACTAAACACAGGGCGTCAAGGGCTGAGAAGGGGCTGTCAGGGTACTAAACACAGGGCGTCAAGGGCTCAGAAAGGGTTGTCAGGGTACTAAACACAGGGCGTCAAGGGCTGAGAAGGGGGCTGTCAGGGTACCAAACACAGGGCGTCAAGGGCTGAGAAGGGGACTGTCAGGGTACTAAACACAGGGCGTCAAGGGCTGAGAAGGGACTGTCAGGGTACCAAACACAGGGTACCAAACACAGGGCGCCAAGGGCTGAGAAGGGGCTGTCAGGGTACCTGTAACGCGACAGCCCTCTCGACCAAACACTGAGACCAATTCTGGAATTCTCATAGACTCCACTCTTTTTGTCGTCACTACAAATTACGTCACAGCTCTTCACGTAGGCCGTGACGCCAAATGTTGTCTAGGCTGCTCAGCTTGCATTCTAAATCATTTTTCCTCCGATTGATGCAGTTTCAAAACATCACACCTGCTTATATTTTTATTTTATTTCGTCGTGCTGCGAATCTACAGAACTATCATCAGCTGTTCTGCAATGCATCAAATCTTCATATGTCATCGCTAAGCATCGTTGCCAAGACATCTTTCTAGGGAAGTGACGGAATCAAAGATTACTGTTATTGTAGACGTTGCAGACAGCAGCAGCTATTTCGACCGGGAAGAAATCTGATCTCAAAAGAAGACGTTGCATCTTGCCTATACCGCAAGTCAGCGGAGGATCACAGTTGTTTAGAGCACCAGTTTGATCGATTTCAACATCTACCGGGGCCCGGGTTCGTGCTGCTAACCTCGTAGCTGAGCACGCAGAGGATCGACCTTGACTAGGCAAAGCGACATAGTACCGAGGTCGTCGCCCAGCCACGGCTACATCTGGGAAGCCTGAACGTGCTGGTGTCGCCTGCGTCGAGGGACTCCGGCACGTACTGGTATCGCCTACGTCTGGGGGACGATGGAACGTGCCGTCGTCGCCTACGTCTGAGGAACTCCGGAACGCTGGTGTCGCTGGCGGTTGGGGAACTCTGAGCGTGCGCTCGTTACTCCATTTTTTTTCTTACCAGTGAGTCTAGTCACACTCCTTGTATTATTATATTGTGTTGTGTAGCCTAGATTAAAGTAGTCAAGAGTGGAATATGTTCATTTGGTTTATTGAATGGATGTGTAGTTTTTGGGTGCGAAGATTGTCGCACGTACATCAAGGTCCATATGTAAAATATTTTCATACCCCAAGTTTATTGTTTGGTATCATAGTTATGGCCGTCGTAGTTAGGCTTGATTCATTGATATTACATCTTTATTGCAGATGGAGTAGAGTGCACCCTGGGGTTGGAGTGGGGGTCATTCTTCATTTCATGTATCATTCCATCTGCATTTTTTTTTTATCATATCATCGTACCGCAGTAGACACACATGCAGACATGGCACTACGCACTAGGTTGTATGCATTTGTGTGTCATGTCTGTCTTTTCATGTTTACAAATAAAATACATAAAGAAGTCTGCTGCGGGTAGATTATTTGTAGGATAGGACACTGCTGCCACTTGCTCCTGTGCAGGTGGGTTCGAGTACTTCTACTGGATGTCTTATCAGCTGGACACAGTCATCCGTCACTGTTACTGGACTGCCTTGGATGTTTGACGCCTCCTGAAGACTGAAAAACGGGTCAAGCCATCGTAGTCAACATCATCAAGGAAGAGGGAAAACAGAGATCGCAGGATTGTGCGAGAGTGACAGATAAGAGCGCTGCAAGACATGATGAGTTGTCGGCGAGTTCTTTGAGCTGAGGCGAGTTTGAATACCAATTCACCACATTGATGTGACATATTTGGTGACAGCCGGTGGGATCAATGGAATCCAATAAACTAGCTTCTCCATTCAGTCGAACCTTGTCTGCAGCTTTTCCCTATTCCGCTGGAATGCGGAAGGTGGGTGGAGCTCCAGTTTCTCTAGGGTGTGCGTGGCTCCATTGTTGCATACGTTAGGAAGTTTTTCTACATGTATCAAATTGATTTTATTTCGTAATATAGAAATTTTTCAGAAAATATTTGGTAACATTGATAAATGTCTTAAAAAGTTCGCGGGAAAGTAATCACTCCAGTTGAATCTAGTAGTAGGTATCAACCCACTGGTAATATCATTTCTATATCATATAATTGTAAATCCTGAGGGACAAGATTTTAATATATTTGTATTTGTTGATCATTACAGTCTTCGGACTTGAATTGGAGTGGGGAATCACATGCCTATACGGCAGTGGAGCGGTCACTATCTA
>JADBJO010030915.1:7500-10000 GCA_016801955.1 Conus betulinus | reverse complement strand
TGCGGCTAAAAGGCAGCAAAAAAAAATACAGAAGGATCACAGCATCTCGACATTCGACTAGATCTGCATGAATTTAACCAGCGCATAGAAAAAGTGTCTCAAAATCAGGTTGCTGAACTGCACAAAAAAAAACAAATAGTCAGTATTACCAGCACTGTGTACAAGCAAAGAATGCAGCGAATCCGAAATCCTTTTTAAACAATTTATCTGTAATGCATTCCAGACATGTTACTAGTTTGATGTATAGGTTCCGATTAAATGCTTTTAGAACAAAGTATTCTAAAAATACATTGCATATGTGGCAAAACAAATTACTGTAAACCACCTACTTCTTCACTGCCCAGGAGTTAGGCACTTTGATCCTAAGATAAAGTTAGCAGATCAGTTGTCAGCCAGTGCACCATTATCCACTGAAAATATTTTAAATAATCACTCATTACTTTGCGTGTTCTCTGAAATTTTTAATTCCGGTCCACTTGGTATCTATCTCTGATGTACTTTAAACTGACATTGTTGTGTTGTCCCATCCCCACCCGCAAACTTTCTCCCCCCCCCCCCCTCTCCCTGCATTATGCTCCAATTCTACTAAATTTGTTTCATTTCATATACTTTAATTCCCCCCGATCAACATACACTCAAGGCTAGATAAAAACGACCAGAATAAGTAAATATCTACCTATCTTAGCACCCATCCCAACCTTCCCAACTAACTAATACACACACACACACACACACACACACACACACACACACACACACACACACACACACACACATCCGCATGCGCTCACACACACACACACACACACACACACACACACACACACACACACACACACACACACACACGAATTTGACACTTATCACGCATACACGATTAACATAGTGTACTGTTATTTTAACTGTTGCCGTTTCACACTTTTATGCTTTATTAGTTTTACTTGATTTAGTTAGTACAGCACCTTGAATGTGAAAAAATATGATGTATTAGCTTTACAATCACTACATGTGAGAAGGGATAAGTTGCCCAAACTTAACTTTTTTTTTTATCCTCCAGTCATCCAAAAGACAGATACCACTGGGAGAATAAATGTAGTCATTTACATTCATGTTGGCGTGAAATATATAACATGCCCTAGTCCAATTCCACCAGACATTCTGGGCTCACATTCCTGTGCAATTAAAATTCAGGTCAGTTCTAAAACACTAACGCTAGTGTCAGTCTACTTACCACAAGACCATATGGCATGAATACGGTATGGCTTTGAACATTACGAACAGATCAAGAATACCCATTCATAACTACTGGCGACTTTGATGCTCATTCCCCGTTTTGGAAAAGACTGTCAACTGGTGAGCAGCACCCGATTCGTTGAGAACTTAGTGGAGTCATCCCTCTGTCTTTTAAATGACGGTAGAATTACACGCATTCCCGATAATCCCAAGCACAAGGCTAGCGCTATTGATCTAACGATAGTCTCCCCTGATCTAGCAATGTTGAGTGACTGGAACGCCGTTGACGACACATTAAATAGTGACCAATACCAACAACAATTAACTTTAAAACAGAGAGACCTGAACTAACTGACCTCACACAGGGGAAAAAAAAAATCAAATACAATTATAAGTTTGCCAACTGGGATAAATTTTCAGATTCATTAAGAACATTTCAGGCTGATTGAAATCACGTTAGCTCTCAAGACATTAATACGCTGTACAATTTGTTTCAAAATGCGTTCATGTCTGCTGCCAGCCAGTCGATTTCAACGATAAAACCTGTTAAATCCAAAAAGTATTTGGGTATGTCCTGGTGGAATGAGACTTGCGAGGAGGCAAAAAAAAAAAAAAAAAAAAAAAAAGAGAGAGAGAGAGAGAGAGAGAGAGAGAGAGAGAGAGAGAGAGAGAGAGATCAAACTAAAAGAACACAAACGTAAGAAACGCGCTGAAACTCTCCTTGAGAAGAAAAAAGTGAAAAATAGACAAAACAGAATAATAGCAAAGGCAAAGCGTCAATATTGGTCTTCGTTCTGCTCAAATGAAATACTAAACTACAAAGACGTGCAAAAGGTGTGGGAAAAGTTTAAAAACAATGAAAAACGGTTTTTAAAACTACCACAGTGCCCATCAAAGTAAAACAATTCAAAATTTCATTGAAATTGGGATAAAGTTGAAGCTTTTGCAGACTTATTTGCTAAAAACAATAGCATAAACAGTCTGTCGGAACAAGATAAATCCCATCGAGAAAAAGAGGAGAAAGATGTGTTATATATATCAAACCAAAGCCCATGAATAATCATTATCTAAACGCCCCCCATAAAGTCAATGAATGTCTTCATAAGTTAGGGGAAAAGAATACATCAATAGGAGTAGATTGTATTTCTAATGAAATGTTACGTCATCTACCAGCAACGTCATTTGTTTTCTCCACCTGTTTTTCCAAAAGTGCTGGAAAGAAGGCAAAATACCCTCCTTATGGAAACACTCTATCGTTGTTCCTATC
>JADBJO010030915.1:0-2500 GCA_016801955.1 Conus betulinus | reverse complement strand
CTTCTTTCTTCTTCTTCCTGCTTTCTTTCTTTCGTTTCTTTCTCTCTTCTTTCTTTCTTCTTCATCATCTCATCATCATCTTCTTCTTCTTCTTCTTTTTCTTCTTCTTCTTCTCCTTCTTCTTCTCTTCTTCTTCTTCTTTTCTTCTTCTTCTTCTTCTTCTTCTTCTTCTTTCTTTCTTTCTTTCTTTCTTTCTTTCTTCTTATCATCACCAAACATCATCATCATCATCATCATCATCATCATCATCATCACTCATCATCGTCATCATCATCATCTCATTCCATCATCATCTATCAGCATCATCTTCTTCTTCTTCCCATTCTTCTTTGTCTTCTTATTCTTCTTCTTCTTCTTCTTCTTCTTCTTTCTCATCCAACCTCGCACTCCACGACCATGAGTGTCCCCCATCTTTCAGCTTCCTTTTCCCTGAAGAAAAAAAAGCACGTCAAATTGGTTTGTCGCGTGTATGTGTGCTACGCAACACAATTTAATCTTTGTGAGGGTAAAAAGAAAGAAAAGAAATAATCGGCTCATCCCTCAAAGGAGTATAGTATCCTCCTTCTCGTCTTCGTTCCTCTTCTCTCCTCCTTTTCCTCCACCTATCTTTCCTCTCCAAGTCCTCCCGTCCTCTATTTCTTTTGTTTTCTTCTTGTTGTTGTTGTTTAAATGTTGTTGTTGTTTGTTGTTCTTCTTCTTCTTCTTCTTTATCTGCTTCTTCTTCTTCTTTCTTCTTCACCCCATCACCTCACTTCAACATGTGGTTTTAGCATCTTCTTCCACATCTCCTGCATGGTTGCCTTGAACTTCCTCCTGTTCTTCTTCTTTCTTTCGTTGTGTTCCTCCTACTCGTCTTGTCTTCCTTATCTGTCTCACTTCTTCGCACATACAGCCACGCTAAATACTATCACACACCCCCACACCCACACACCACACACACACAACACCCACACCACACACATAAGCACACACAAACACATATGCACCCCCCCCCCACCCACACACACACACACACACACACACAGAGGTGGGGAGGGGGAGATGGGGAAGGAGACGGAGGAAGGGGGAGGGAGGAGGGTTAGGTCTAGGATGGCCGGGCTGGAGTGAGGAGGAGGGGGGAGGGGGGCAGGATGATTATGTATTACTGTATCTGCCGCAAGGGTATTGTTACCACGTCGTTTTCTTCTTTTTCTTTCTTCTTCTTTTCCATTCCTCCTCCTCCTCCTCCTCCTCCTCCTCCCCCACCCCCCTCTTCTCTCCTCCTCCTTCCCCTTTTCTTTCTTTTCTTTCTTTTCTTCCTTCTTCTTCTTCTTATCTCCTCTTCTTCTTCTTCTTGTCTTCTTCTTCTCTGCTCGAATCTTCCTTCCCTCCTCCTCTCTTCGGTTTTCTGTCTTAGCTTCGTATTTTCTTCTGCGCTATTGTCTTCTATTCTTCGTCTCTTGTCCTTCTCCTTCTTGCCTCTCTGCTTCGTTTTCATGAGTATCGCTTTTCCCCCTCTGGTCCGCCTTCTTGTCCATCATCCGTGCCATCACTGTCATCGTCACCATCACCATCATCGTTATCATCAACATCATTTTATCATCAACCGCAGTGTTATCATCAACATCAGTGGTTATCATCAACAATCATTGGTTATCATCAGCACAACAACAGCAGCAGCCGTGGCAGCATAATTATATTTTGCATTTTTTCTTAATCTTTGATTATTCTTCTCCTCCGCCTTCTTCTCCTTTTACCTTCCCTGCTATCCCCATTCCACCCTCCGACTTCCACTCGCCGCACTCTTCATCCTCACTATCTCCATCTCAACATCATTTTCCCATTCCGGCTCTCTCCTTCTCACTTGTAGTTGTGTGGGTGTTGTTTGTTGCCTTATTATGTTGGGTTCTTCGTCTTCGGCTTCTGCTTCTTTCTTATGCATCGTCGGCGGGTATGTCGTCGTCGTCGTCGCCGTCGTCGTCGTGCCTTTTCGGCCTTCTGCCGCATCATCATCATAATCATCATCATCATCATCTTCTTCTTCGGCTGCTTCTTCTCTTTCTTCTTCTTCTTCGCTCCGGCCTACCTCATCACATTCCTCCTCCGCCTCATCCTTCTTTCTTAACAGTGGCCACCAAAAAAGAAGTTGAGCACATGTCTTCGTCGTCCACTCGAAACCCCAAACTCAGGCTTAGGTCAAAAGGACATCTGGGCGAGAGGAATAGGAGGGACTCACAGACGGATAACAAACTAGTTAAAAATCTGTTCCAACCCTGAAAAAGTTTTACCATGTTCCGAGACGGCAGTAAAGAAGAAACAGTCTTGTTCCGTTTGCACATAGGCCACTCCTTTTACACCCATTCCTATTCTTTAAAAGATGGAAGAAGCTTCCGTGGTGCATTCCATGTCACGTAGGCTACCACTCGGCAGTGCAACATATCCGTTTGAGGGTGGGGCTTGCATGATTGGACATCAAACCCTTAACCGCAGACCATTGTCACCCTATTTTTTTTTTTTGTTG
>JADBJO010030914.1:5000-17317 GCA_016801955.1 Conus betulinus | reverse complement strand
GTTGTTAAAGCAGCATTGCAATGTACCAGTAGTTGTTTAAAAGCAGAGCCTTACGCATTGAAATGTTTTTACCAATTAGTTGTTAAAGCAAGCAATGAAGTGTACCCCGTAGTTTGTGTGAAAGGGAAACAGAGATTTAAGTCCTCTTTCGGTCAGAGGCAACCTGAAATGTCCATAGTTTTTAAAAGGCGACCTACACCTACAACCATTAGCCAAAACGAACATGGAATAATGCTCTTTGCGATCATCCGGTCTTTCTTGAATTTTCAATCATAAGGCTAATCTAAGGGCTTGGCTTTATTATCAAAGCTTTTATTTTCCAAAAATACCTGTTCTTCATATGGCAGGAAACTGATGCTTCCGCTCCCTGTCACAACATTTAAGGTGACGTAGTAGTAACTGGAACTGAAGGATATTGCATTTCTTTCATTTAAAATCTATTGAATAAAAACCTTGGACTAACAGACAGGATTAATCAAACTGGTTTGCAGTTGGGTGACCATTTTGACAAAACTGCTGCATAAAAATAAATGATTTTTCTTCAAAATGCAATATTTATAATTTTCGTGTATTCATATCCAAATATCAATTTAAATATTGGATAAACACGGTAGTGCCCGAGTTTTCTAACCAGTCTCAAAAGATCAATAAATTCAAAATGTTGGATGAAGTGGGCAGAACCAGAATTTCATAAACACTCTCAAATGATCACTGAAAATGTTGGGATAAGGGACGGTAGTGGCAGCGTTTTTTCATAACATCTCTAAAGGATCCACATATAACTGTTGGATAAACTTGGTGGTGCCAGAATTTCAGAAACCTCTCAAAAGATCACCCTAAAGATTGTGTGGATTAACTGGCGCTAGTGATGCCCCAGAAGAAGTTGCAACACTCTCAAAAACATCACTAAGGATGATGGAGACTTGATGGTGCCAGAAGTGTTGTTGTGCAAACACTCTCAAAAGATTCACCTAATAGATGTTGGATAAAACTTGGTATTGTCAGGCATGGTTGTAACACTCTCAAAAGAATCACCTAAAGACGATGTTTGGGAAAAGCGGTGGTGGTGCCAGAATGTGTGTGTAACATCTCTCAAAAAAATCACCACTAAAGATGTTGGATAAACATTACCTAAGCTGAATATCAGTTGTGGATTTTAAACTACTTAGAAAAGGGAAATACCCATACAGTCTATTTCCCATCAAATGGGATGAGCCACATGTCGTAGCTGCCATTGGTTCGGGGCAGGGTCGTCACCCTAGTAAGCCATGTCGTGTCATGTGCTTGATTCCATTTTTGGATGCAGTGCCACAACCAATGTGTACCAAGTGGTTTCTATATGTATTAATTCTGCAATACTTTATTTGGACTTAATATTGGTTTAACGTCCGTATAATTCCTTCATACATTTAAAAAAAAAAAAAAAAAAGTGGGCGGGGAGGGGTTCTTGTGAGAACAAAATGGCTTTCTCCAAATTTCTCACATGCAATCAAAATCATTTTTTTTTTCGTTTACCAAATCTTTTTAACCTAGCAAATATTTGCACCCATCCACTTCTCCTCAAAGACTTTTTTTGTTTGTCTCGTGAGATTTTAGCATCATAGTAGATGTGTTCAGAAAGAAATTTGTTTAAATCAACAAGCACATTAATCATATTATTCTCTACAGTGCTTTGCAACCAAGAAAAGAATTGTTACGTTTTTTGCATAATGTTGTTAGCAGACTCTTAGCAAAATCTATATTATACCATAACTTTCTGGACCAGCATTGAAGTATACTGCTGAGATGCTCGAGCGACATGGGAGAACGCGTGTATGTTGTTAGAGTAGCACAGACATGTATACATGTTAAGATGAACAGGTCTACTGTAGGTCATTTACCGTACAACATGGGCACGAGATCCTCCTCTCTGGTCAGGTACTGGGGGTCAATCAAGGGGGGGGTTCCTGGGGTCGGGAGGACTGCAGTCTCACAAGTGCCACACACTGAGGGGGCGGAGGAGCTTGGGGGGAGACAGGACACCCCGTTGTGTTTGACTCGGTTCTTCAGCCTGGCTCTCTCCTGAAACATGGCGTCTGCTCGTGTTCACATTGTAATTGCTCTCTTCTTGAGACATAGCGTCTGCTTTGTGTTCACATGGTAATAGCTCTCTCCTGAAAACATAGCGTTGCTGCTTCGTGTTCACGATGTAATAGCTCTCTCCTGAAAAACATTGCGTCTGCTTTACGTGTTCACATTGTAATTGCTCTCTCCTGAAACATAGCGTCTGCTTCGTGTTCACGATGTAATAGCTCTCTCCTGAAACATAACGTCTGCTTCGTGTTCACATTGTAATAGCTCTCTCCTGAAAACATAGCGTCTGCTTCGTGTTTACATTGTATAGCTCTCTCCTTAAGCATCCCCGTCAGCTTGTGTTCACTTTGTGATGGCTTTCTCCTCAACAGAATGTCAGGATGTGGTTGTGGTGTGGTGTGTGTGTGTGTGTTGTGTGTGTGTGTGTGTGGTGTGTGTGTGCTTGTGTGTGTGTGATGGCTTTCTCCTCAACACAGTGTCAGATGTGTGTCTGTGTGGTGGCTTTCTCCTCAACACAGCGTCAGATGTGTGTCTGTGTGGGGCTTCTCCTCAAAACAGTGTCAGATGTGTGTCTGTATGGTGGCTTTCTCCTCAACACAGTGTCAGATGTGTTTTCGTTTTACCACTGCTCTCCCCCGCAGAAAAAAAAAGCGTCGGATTTGCGTTCATGTGTTTAGGGCCTCTCCCTGGACATACAGCATACAGAAGATCAGTGAAGCTTCTATACGTACCTCAACTTTAAAGGCAGGTTTGATGAAAGATAAAGTCACTCACCGAGTGTAGGTCAATGTTTCAGATTTACCAATATCACAGACATGGTTCAAAACACAGCTAAATGGTTATATCAGCCTTGTCCAGAAGGAAGAGGAGGAGAGACAGAGAGCGAGAGAGAGAGAGAGAGAGAGAGAGGAGAGAGAGAGAGAGAGAGGTGTCATGATGATGATTGACTGTGCAGTACCTCGGGTTTGACTTCGAGCACTGAAAACACCAGTCCATCATACAGGGTCGTCATGAACACATCTGAACATCGGGGAAGTCTGCCTTCCTCAGGTCTCATTGCTGCCAAAGAAGGCAATGGCCGCCGCCACAGCCCCAGGGGCGCACGCAGAACACCTGGTGAACAGCCAGCCGATACAGTAAACATCTGTACAGGGTGAATCCCATCAACAAAGTGGCTCAATGCATACAGCAATAAACTGGATGATGCAAAGCTGTAAGAGTAAAAACTTGGATCGGGTTGAAATGGCCAGATTACGCGCATGAAAAGGAAAGGTGGATACTACTGACTTACGCTGAACAACCACGTGTGTGTAATCTCTTCTTCAGTCCCACAACGTTTGACAACAACAACAATACAGACACAGAGACAAATAGACAGACAGCCAGACAGATTGACAGAGAGACAGAGCAGAAGCAGCAGCTGAATCAGCCTAATGAACAACAATCATGGCGACAAGTGTATTAAGGCCAAGCACAACAAAACACACACAATCCACCCTCACATGACCACCATCACTGGTCCCTAGGTCCCCTCGTTACCTCTCCAAACCAAGTGGTATCTGAGATACTCCCTCCAGCTGGACAGCTTCTACCGGAGTGATGACTATGGAGGAGTTGATGCGAATACCGTAGTCCACATACATATGATCCTGGAGATTCTCTCCAACAGGGAGATTCTGTTTGTAGTGGGGATCTGCAGGGACACAGCCAACAGAAACGGAGGCGATAATCTGCACGGAGCAAGCAAGGAGAAACAGAAAGCACAGACGAAAATGATGTATATACACTCTGCAGAGACACACACCAACTCTCTCTCTCTCTCTTTCTGTGTGTGTGTGTGTGTGGTGTGTGTGTGTGTCAGTGTGTCACACACACACACACACACACACACACACCACCACACACCACACACACACACACACACACACCACTCTCTCTCTCTCTCTCTCTCTCTTCTCCCCCCCCACCACACACAACACACACACTTCACTCACTCACTCACCCCCAATTCACTTTCAGATGTTTCTTAGGACCGATGCCAGACACAACATCAGGATCGGGGGGGAGCCGATCGAATTTGACTGCCTCCGACAGGATGACCTCCCTCCTGGCCTTGACCTTGACCGTCTTGCCCTTCCGGTTACCTCTACTCCTTCAGCCCGTCCCTCTTTGATCAAAACCTTTAAACAAGCCCCAAATCTCGTGCAGGTATGATTATCTTGAGGCAAGTGGGGGCGGGGTGAGGGAGGGTTGGGGGAGGAGGGAGGAGGTGAAGGGTAAAAGAGGATTAAGACAAGGGGTAGGGGAAAGAGGGGATGGTAGGGGAGGAGAACGACAGGGGGCCAAGGGTGGGCAGAAGGATGGAGAAGAAGAAGAATAGGAAGGTTGAAGAAGGTTTGGACATGGCGCACTGGCCGTGGTGGCAATGAAGTGAGATTCATCGTTTTCTAAGGCACAGCATTTATGGAAGACGGCGCCCATCCCTCTCCTTCAACCACTTCCTCCATCCCTGAAACTGCATCAGGTATCACTTTACTCCTGCCATCCCTGAACTGCATCACATTACCCCCTCCCACCTGAACTGCATCAGGTATCATTTTACTCCTCCATCCCTTAACTGCATCACATTACCCCTCCACCCCTGAACTGAATCAGGTATCACTTTCCTCCTCCATCCCTGAACTGCATCAGGTATCACTTTACTCCCCATCCCTGAACTGCATCAGGTATCGCTCTCTCCTCCATCCCTGAAAAGCATCAGGTATCACTCTACTCCTCCATCCCTGACCTGCATCAGGTATCACTTTACTCCTCCATCCCTGAACTGCATCAGGTATCACTTTACTCCTCCATCCCTGAACTGCATCAGGTATCACTTTACTCCTCCCATCCCTGAACTGCATCAGATATCACTTACTGCTCCATCCCTGAACTGCATCAGGTATCACTTTACTCCTCCATCCCTGAGCTGCATCAGGTATCACTTTACTGCTCCATCCCTGAACTGCATCACTTTACTGCTCCATCCCTGAACTGCATCAGGTAACACACTTTACTCCTCCATCCCCTGAACTGCATCACTTTACTCCTCCATCCTGAACTGCATCACTTTAAGGCTCCTCCATCCCTGAGCTGCATCAGGTATCACTTTACTCCTCCATCCTGAACTGCATCACTTACTACTCCATCCCTGAACTGCGTCAGGTATCACTTTTACTCCTCCATCCCTGAACTGCACCAGGTATCACTTTACCTCCTCCATCCCTGAACTGCATCAGGTATCACTTTACTCCTCCATCCCTGAACTGCATCACTTTACTCCTCCATCCCTTAAACTGCATCACTTTACTCCTCCCATCCCTGAACTGCATCAGGTTATCACTTTTACTCCTCCATCCTGAACTGCATCACCTTACTCCTCCATCCCTGAACTGCATCAGGTATCACTTTAATATCCTCCATCCTGAAACTGCATCACTTTACTCCTCCATCCCTGAACTGCATCAGGTATCACACTTTTACTCCTCCATCCCTGAACTGCATCACCTTACTCCTCCATCCCTGAACTGCATCAAGGTATCACTTTACTCCTCCGTCCCTGAACTGCATCACTTTACTCCTCCATCCCTGAACTGCATCAGGTATCACTTTACTGCTCCATCCCTGAACTGCATCAGGTACCTCACTTTACTCCTCCATCCTGAACTGCATCACTTTACTCCTCCGTCCCTGAAACTGCATCACTTTATCCTCATTCCCTGAACTGCATCACTTACTCCTCCATCCCTGAACTGCATCAGGTATCACTTTACCCTCCATCGCTGAACTGCATCAGGTATCACTCTAATCCTCCATCCCTGAACTGCATCAGGTATCACTCTACTCCTCCATCGCTGAACTGCACCAGGTATCACTTTTACTACTGCTCCATCCCTGAAACTGCATCAGGTATCACTCTACTCCTCCATCCCTGAACTGCATCACTTTACTCCTCCATCCCTGAACTGCATCAGGTATCACTTTACTCCTCTATCGCTCTGAACTGCATCATCGGTATCACTTTACTCCTCCATCCCTGAACTGCATCAGGTATCACTTTACTCCTCAATCCCTGAACTGCATCACTTTACTCCTCCATCCCTAAACTGCATCAGGTATCACTTGACTGCCCATCCCTGAAACTGCCCCAGGTATCACTTTACTGCTCCATCCCTGAACTGCATCAGGTATCACTTTACTCCTCCCATCCCTGAACTGCACCAGGTATCACTTTACTGCTCCATCCCTGAACTGCATCAGGTACCACTTTACTCACTCTATCGCTGAACTGCATCACTTTACTCCTCCATCCCTGAACTGCATCAGGTATCACTTTACTCCTCCATCCCTGAACTGCATCACTTTACTCCTCCATCCTGAACTGCATCAGGGTATCACTCTACTCCTCCATCCCTGAACTGCATCACTTTACTCCTCCTCCATCCCTGAACCTGCATCAGGTATCACTCTACTCCTCCATCCCTGAACTGCATCAGTATCACTCTACTCCTCCATCGCTGAAACTGCACCAGGTATCACTTTACTGCTCTCCATCCCTGAACTGCATCAGGTACCACTTTTTTACTCCTCTATCGCTATCGCTGAACTGCATTATTTTACTCCTCCATCCTTGAACTGCATCAGGTACCGACTTTACTCCTCCATCCCTGAACTGCATCAGGTACCACTTTACTCTCCTCTATCGCTGAACGGCATCACCCATCACTTTACTCCTCCATCCCTGAACTGCATCAGGCATCAGTCTACTCGGAGAAATGAAGGAAAATCCGACCACCTCACGAATCGTTTTGAACCCCCGACGACTGCCAGGCCCCTATCCAAAAGCTCTTAACCACTGGACCAAAGGCACCTCTAAAAAAGGAATGGGAGGGGTAAAAGAAAACAACAATGAAAGTTTCAATCTGTTCGTTTGTTGTTTGGTTGGTTTGCTTGCTCGTTTTTGCTGTTCTTTAAACGTATTTTATGTTTTTGTTGTTTCGTTTTAGGTGTCATCTCATCTCTCTCTCCTCTCTCTCTCTCTCTCATCCTCTCTCTCTCTCTCTCTCTCTCTCTCTCAACCTTTGTTACATGGGCTGTTACATGGGGCGACGACGACGTGCAGGTTAGGTCTGTGTAACACAGGATGGAGAAAGGCTCTAGATGTGCTAGAGCGGACCCCCTGACCCTTGGGGTGACCTGGGGTCTTCACAATTCCTGTGAAGGAACATGATCATGATGACATGGGCAGAATGAGACAAATGGACAAAAATCCAAGGGCAGAACAGAACAAAGTCATAACAGGCGGCAACAATGCAAAATAAATCAAAATGGTTGTACCAAAACAACTCGTGGCCGCAATGACACAAATGAACGGTAAGGCATGGACAGAATAGAACAAAGTCATAAAACGGATGGCAACAGTAAGAAAAAAAAATCCATGGTTATACCAGCACTGATTGAAACAAATTGGGACACGTGACACCAGAACCCAGAGACCAGCTCCCTACCGGCATGGAGGCTCCATTGGAATCCACCAGGGGATACCCTAGCTCCTGTCCCGCTTTCCACAGCTGTTCCGTCAGTTCATTCTGTTGTTCGTGGTACCTCCACTTTCAGGGGCCCCTCCTGTCCTGTGGTACTCTGGGACGAAAAGATAATCAAATATTCCAGGTAAAGAATCTAAAAGGCATGTTTTTCATGGCAAATTCAAAACCCGAAAATGGGAGACAACTTTCAAAACCTGTCGTTATTAAATAATTTCATTCCCGTGAGGGAAGCATTTTTAAATGAATATTTCTTCACTACAGATAAAGGAAAAAAAAAAAAAACGTTCTGAACAGAAATTACTCTCCCTTTTAAACAAGCTAAGCCCCCCCCCCCTCCCCCTCTCGTTCCATTCTAACAAGCTAAGCTACCCTTCTCTCTGTTCAAAATACTAGGTCAATCCTAATCTTTCTCACAACAAGCCAAATCAACCCCTTTGCACAACCTCTAATAACCTAAACAATTCTTCTCTGCACCCAGTAAGCTGACCCATCAAAAGCAAAACCACCTCACTCTTTCTCTAAAACAAGCTAAGCCAATCTGCCCCGTCTCCCGACAAGCTAAGCCATACCTTTGCACATTCCAACAAGCAAAGCCATCCCGCTCTCCCTCACATCTAGCTCAGCCATTTCTCTCTTAACCCCCAACAATCCATGACATCCACCATCCATCCCAGATTAGCTAAACCACCCCCTCTTTCCATCAGGACAAGACACGTCTCCCCTCTCTCTCTCTCTCTCTCTCTCTCTCTGATTTTGTTCATCACTTGTGGTTTCCTGCCTCTAGCAGACTCCAGGGGCAAGTCGCATTGTTTCTGTACTGTCGTGAATTCCTCTCACTTAAACGGTGGTCTACTAACACACCTTTGTTCTATTTATCAGGTCCAGATTGCAGTAAGTCATTTGAACAGTCGGCTTATCATACCTGAACATGTAACAAGTATAGCATTTGTTTCTTTTCAAGATTTCAAAACTAAACGGGACTGTGATCAATGGCCAAAAATATTACTCAAATCCATGTTGAAACGGATTCAGCAATTTGCATAATATTGCATTCGCAAGCCGACTCTCAGGTGCAACAAGAAGGGTAAAACAAAATCTGTTGCCTGTGCTTTTAGAATCAAGAAAGGATAAAACCTGTGTTAAAAAATCATACCAGTGGAGTCTGACATCAAATTCTTTTTTTTTTTTTTTTTAGTGATCACAAAAAGATGGATGTAAATCTTAACTACTTCTTCAAGCTTCCTCAAACACCAACCTGATTTTTGGAGTTCAGGGTCCCGCATATCCTCTGACTTCAGAAAGTAGGGCAGTACTTCCTTGTAGCTCCAGCCTTTGGCACCCGAGCTTGACCCAGTTATCGTAGTCATGGCGACTGCCCCGGATATACACCATGGCGTTGAGACTGGAGGTACCGCCCAGCACTTTGCCTCGAGGCCAGTAGGATTTCTGATCAACACACACAGTGCTGTGATCAATACTGTCACTGACACAACAGTAGGATTTCTGATCAACACACACAGTGCTGTGATCAATACTGTCACTGACTCAACAGTAGGATTTCTGATCAACACACACAGTGCTGTGATCAAATACTGTCACTGACACAACAGTAGGATTTCTGATCAACACACACAGTGCTGTGATCAATACTGTCACTGACACAACAGAAGGATTTCTGATCAACACACACAATGCTGTGATATATGTCGATGAAAAAACCAATACACACACACACACACACACACACACACACACACACACACACACACACACACACACACACACACACACACAACCACTGACACTATATATTTTTTCACACAGAATATAACACAAAATCCTGAAGATCTATACAGACTGACTGAGGTGTCCCTGTCATGCATATTGTCTGACCTACTGGTATTTGAGCATTTACAAGGGCATTCCACATACTACGAAGATTTGTACAGACTCTATAGGTATCATCTTTATAGATTACCTGCCCCATTGTTGTATGTGCATCTACAAGGGCACTTAGAACACCACAGACTACTGCCATGACTGAACATATCATGGATTTACCTTTAGATCCAGATTCGCAAAACGGATCCGCAAAAACCCTAAATGAGTTCGTTTGTGGGCCATATCACATTTTGATTAAAAAAAATTGGTTGAAATTGGCTAATTAGTTTTTGAGTAATGAGATTGAGAGCACCCTAGACACAAGTTTGCTACAAATCCACCACACGAATCCACATCACAGTTCGAAGAGTTCTTAAAGGGAACACATGCCATCGTTTCATCAAGTTTTGCCAAAAGAAGTTCAATAGTTTTTAAGTAATCTTGCCAACTAAACCCCAGGATAGGGCTGTGAGGTAGCACAGCTGCTGGCATCAAAAAGATACATCATTAGACCAACGGCTGTCACTCCCTCCTGTCTGCTTGTGTGTTCTGCCTGATCTTCTGCACACTCCCTCCGCCATTACTGTCACGTCGTCCTCCTCTGGCATTACTGTCACGTCGTCCTCTAGCATTACTGTCACGTCGTCGTCTGGCATTACTGTCACGTCGTCCTCTGAAATTACTGTCATGTCACGTCGTCCTCTGCCATTACTGTCATAACACGTCGTCCTCTGGCATTACTGTCACGTCGTCCTCTGGCATTACTGTCACGTCGTCCTCTGGCATTACTGTCACGTCGTCCTCTGCCATTACTGTCACGTCGTCCTCTGGCATTACTGTCACGTCGTCCTCTGACATTACTGTCATGTCACGTCGTCCTCTGCCATTACTGTCATATCACGTCGTCCTCTGGCATCACTGTCACGTCGTTCTCTGGCATTACTGTCACGCGTCGTCTCTGGCATTACTGTCACGTCGTCCTCTGGCATTACTGTCACGTCGTCCTCTGGCAATACTGTCACGTCGTCCTCTGCCATTACTGTCACGTCGTCACGCCATTACTGTCACGTCGTCCTCTGCCATTACTGTCATGTCACGTCGTCCTCTGCCATTACTGTCACGTCGTCCTCTGGTATTACTGTCATGTCACGTCGTCCTCTGCCATTACTGTCACGTCGTCCTCTGGTATTACTGTCACGTCGTCCTCTGCAATTACTGTCACGTCGTCCTCTGATATTACTGTCACGTCGTCCTCTGCTATTACTGTCATATCACGTCGTCCTATGGCATTACTGTCATGTCACGTGGTCCTCAGATATTACTGTCACGTCGTCCTCTGGCATTACTGTCTTGTCGTCCTCTGCCATTACTGTCACGTCGTCCTATGGCATTACTGTCACGTCGTCCTCTGACATTACTCTCATGTCGTCCTCTGCCAATACTGTCACGTCGTCCTCTGCCATTACTGTCACGTCATCCTCTGGCATTACTGCCATGTCACGTCGTCCTCTGCCATTACTATCACGTCGTCCTCTGCCATTACTGTCACGCCGTCCTCTGCCATTACTGTCATGTCACGTCGTTCTCTGCCATTACTGTAATGTCCCGTCGTCCTCTGGCATTACTGTCACGTCGTCCTCTGGCATTACTGTCACGTCGTCCTCTGGCAATACTGTCACGTCGTCCTCTGCCATTACTGTCACGTCGTCCTCTGCCATTACTGTCACGTCGTCCTCTGCCATTACTGTCATGTCACGTCGTCCTCTGCCATTACTGTCACGTCGTCCTCTGGCATTACTGTCATGTCACGTCGTCCTCTGCCATTACTGTCACGTCGTCCTCTGGTATTACTGTCACGTCGTCCTCTGCCATTACTGTCACGTCGTCCTCTGATATTACTGTCACGTCGTCCTCTGCTATTACTGTCATATCACGTCGTCCTATGGCATTACTGTCATGTCACGTGGTCCTCAGATATTACTGTCACGTCGTCCTCTGGCATTACTGTCTTGTCGTCCTCTGCCATTACTGTCACGTCGTCCTATGGCATTACTGTCACGTCGTCCTCTGACATTACTCTCATGTCGTCCTCTGCCAATACTGTCACGTCGTCCTCTGCCATTACTGTCACGTCATCCTCTGACATTACTGCCATGTCACGTCGTCCTCTGCCATTACTATCACGTCGTCCTCTGCCATTACTGTCACGCCCGTCCTCTGCCATTACTGTCATGTCACGTCGTTTTCCTCTGCCATTACTGTAATGTCCCGTCGTCCTCTGGCATTACTGTCACGTCGTCCTCTGGCATTACTGTCACGTCGTCCTCTGCATTTACTGTCACGTCGTCCTCTGCCATTACTGTCACGTCAACCTCTGGCATTACTGTCACGTCGTCCTCTGGCATTACTGTCATGTCACGTCGTCCTCTGGCATTCATGTCATATCACGTCGTCCTCTGCCATTACTGTCACGTCGTCTTCTGGCATTACTGTCATGTCGTCCTCTGGCATTACTGTCATGTCACGTCGTCCCTCTGGCATTACCGTCATGTCATGTCGTCCTATGGCATTTACTGTCACGTCGTCCTCTGCCATTACTGTCATGTCACGTCGTCCTCTGACAGTACTGTCACGTCGTCCTCTGCCATTATTGTCACGTCGTCCTCTGGCATTACTGTCACGTCGTCCTCTTACAGTACTGTCACGTCGTCCTCTGCCATTATTGTCACGTCGTCGTCTGGCATTACTGTCACGTCGTCCTCTGCCATTACTGTCACG
>JADBJO010030913.1:15000-17319 GCA_016801955.1 Conus betulinus | reverse complement strand
CGACCAGTGCTAATTTCCCTTTTGAATAAAAGCCGCAATTACATTCTCCAGTTTGAGAAGTCACAGTGCTGGTCCACTGGCCTGTCTATGGACGATCTCGTTATGCACGTCATTGTAATAATTGTTGTTATGTGTAGTATCTGATAATTGTTACATGTTTTGTCCGATGAAAGTGTGTAATGTGTTGTGTCCGATACTTTCGTGACGTACTGTGTTCGTTAATTGTTGGAAATATGTTGTGTCTGATAATATAATTTTGATGTCTTGTGTCTTATGATGTCTTGTAGGCCTTATACTTATGTACGGTAATTTTATAACAATTATGTCCAATAATTTCTGTAATATGTTGAGTTCGACGATTGTTGTGATATGTTGTGCTCGGTGTTTTCTTGGGTTGTGTCAGATAACTGTGCTGACCGTGTTTGTGTCCGATTGTTGTTGGATCGGGATCTTGGTCTGTTGTCGAAACCGGTTTGGTTGTTTTGCGACGGAAATTAGGAAAGTGCAAAGAAAAAAAAGGCAACCGACAGTTGGGGTTGTGAGGCAGTTGTGCTTCTGTTGTGCGGTGCTATATGGTGCTATGCTGTTCTGTGTTGCCTTGTGCTGTGTTTGTTCTGCGTTATGTTGGTCTATCTTTAGGTCTGTGCTTTCGCTTTGTGTTATGATGCTCTGTGCTCCGTTGTATATTTGTGCTGTTTTAGATTGGATTTGTGTAGTGTTGTGCAGTGCTGTGCTGTGCTGTGCTGCGTTGTGTGTGTGTGTGTGTGTGTGGGGGGGGGGGGGGGGTGCTGTTTTAAATTGTATTGTGTATGTTTGTGTAGAAAGGTACACGCTTATCTATTTACATTTGTTTCAGGATGAAAGTAGGAACTGTCTGTCCCTGGAGTGGAGCCGACTTCCAATCAGTGAGTCTCTGTCTGTCTGTCTGTTTATCTGCCTGTCTGTCTGCCTGCCTGCCTGTCTGTCTGTCTCTCTTGCTCTCTGCCTGTCTGTCTATCTCTGTCCCCTGAGTCTCTCTTGTCTGTCTGTCTGTGCGTCTGTCTGTCTCTCTCATTCTGTATCTGTGTCATTCTATCTGTCTGCCTGTCTGTCTGTTTGTTTGTCTGTCTGTCTGTCTGTCTGCCTGCCTCTCTCTCTCTGTCTGTTTCTATCTGCCTGCCTGCTGTTTGTCCGTCCGTCTCTCTGTGTCCGTCACTCTCTCTCTCTCTCTCTCTCTCTCTCTCTCTGTCTCCGTGATTCTTTCTATCTCTGTGTCTCTCCCCACTTTCTCTGTCACTATCTGTGT
Source organism: Conus betulinus (assembly GCA_016801955.1). NCBI lineage: Eukaryota > Metazoa > Mollusca > Gastropoda > Neogastropoda > Conidae > Conus > Conus betulinus. The sequence continues at coordinate 16,034 of JADBJO010030913.1, read as the reverse complement.
CGTCTATTTCTTTCTGTCCGTCCGTCCCTCCGTCTGTCTGCTTGTTTTTTTTTTCTGTCTCTCTCTATCTCTCTCTGTCTTTTCGTCTCTGTGCATACATGTTTCTCTGTCTACGTCTTTGTTCTGTCGTTCTGTAATCTGTCGGTCTGTCCGTCTATCTTTGTCTCTGTCTGTCTATCTGTCTGTCTGCGTGCGTGCGTGCGTGCGTGTCCTCCTCCTCCTTCTCCTAATCTTCTTCTTCTTTTTCTTTTTCTCTCGTTGTCCTTGTTCTTGTTCTCCTTCTCCTTCTTGTTCTTGTCTTCTTCTTCTCTTCTTCTTCTTCTTCTTCTTCTTTTTCTTCTTCTTCATCGCATGAGTGTGTGTATGTGTGTGTGTGTGTGTGTGTGTGTGTGTGTGTGTGTGTGTGTGTGTGTGTGTGTGTGTGCGTGCTTGCGCGCGCGCGCGCGTGTATATCTATCTATCTATCTATCTGCATATATATATGTATATATATATATATATATGTGTGTGTGTGTGTGTGTGTGTGTGTGTGTGTGTGTGTGTGTGTGTGTGTGTGTGTGTGCGCGCGCGTGCGTACGTGATTTAGGCAAAGAAGGATAAGTTTTGTTATGCCATTTGATACTCACACCCTATATTTAAGCTGAATTAAAATGGTTTTACGAGAATTTTTTTTGGAATACTTTCGTTATTACGCTTGAAAAATTCAGTTTTGGGTAAATCTACATGTGAGACGTAAGTTTCATATGTGAACCAACCATTGAAACAGTGCACATTTTTTGTAAAAACATATCCGACAATCGAACACTGTCGAGATCGTCGCGAAAACAAACTGGTTCACCAAAAACACAAAAAAAGCGGGGGTGGGGGGTGGAGGGGGGTGGGGGGGGGGGGGGGGGGGGGGGGCGGGGGGGGGGGGGGGAAGTCCCACTTTCCTGAATTCTGACCAGTTGGTAAGCCCCTTCCCCCCACCCCCCCTCACATACACATACACATACACACGCGAGCGAGCGCGCGCGCGCGCGCGCGCGCACACA
>JADBJO010030913.1:5000-12500 GCA_016801955.1 Conus betulinus | reverse complement strand
TTCAAATGCATGCGCCTCTGGAATAGTTGAGGAGTTCATTTCACGGAGTTTGAAATGTGTTGGGGAAGGAAGCTTTTTTGTTGTTGTCCAGTTTCAGTCAATATTGAAAACAGACTCTAATCCGCTGTGTAAGCTTACTCTAACTACACCACAGTCATGGTCTGACCCACAGTTCGGCCAGGACTGACGTCACTGATTGTGTGCATCATGAAGCACAGTCATGGTCTGACCCACAGTTCGGCCAGGACTGACGTCACTAATTGTGTGCATCATGAAGCACAGTCATGGTCTGACCCACAGTTCGGCCAGGACTGACGTCACTGATCGTGTGCATCATGAAGCTTTGGATAGGCCAAGTGGTTAGTCGTTGCATGTAAAACGTTTGGTTTAGTTTCGATTCTGGCAGTGCCCGATGGATGGGGGATAATGCTCTTTTTTCGACTACTTAGATAACGTTTCACCGGATCTACTTATGTCCGAGCACCTGTCGTGTGTATATGAGAGAAGATGAACTATACAAGTTAAAAGACTCTGATATATACATCGGTAAGCAATGGACACCCCAGAACATCTAGCAGCAATGCCTCCCGAAGATGGAGCATGACTTTCTCAGTGCTGAGTTATTAAAATTATTCACTGATGCGAGCATGTATAGGAGTAACAGATGACGCTCACACGAAAAAAAAAAAAATAAAAAAGAACGAAATTGCACGAACTGAAGTGTCCCCTGCGTACTGCACTCAAATTTTGGAAAAACTTGTAAATGCTGTCATTATATGTATCGGCTGACCAATCCGTGTATTTTGTTATACAAACTTATTTAACTTGACAGCGTTATAGTGATTTTATAAGTTTCAGGCAGATGACCCATGTAGTTTTCGAAGTGCAACCAGCAAAGCCATTTTATTTGCGCTATTTTGTGTGGAAGTTTCCAAACACTAGACAAAAGACGATCAAAAGACCTGCGAAGGAGGTTAGAACTCGCGTTCAGCGAAAGACCCTGCCGTTTTCATGGATGCCGCCCCATCAGTCAGTTTAACCGTTCAATCAGAGAGAGAGAGAGAGAGAAAAAAACAGGTTTGTGAAACGGTGTGCCTGTAATGCGGACAGTCGATATCCCGGTTGTTATCCAGGCGCGCGCTTCAAATCCAACATTTGACTCTCTAGATCTATTCATTTGTTCCATAAATTTAGACCAAGTAATTCTATTTGCAATGGAGACACAGAAGTTAACTTCCCCTGATTTTTTTTTTTCCGGAAGAGGTCTAAGCTATTGTCTATCTCTTTATAGTAAGACAGATTATATGTGTGTGTGTGTTTGATGACTTAATTCACTGAATTACGCAGGTGTTATCATTGATTTGTTCGGCATCAACAGATGTATCATCTTATTTACCTACCATTGTGCTATGACAAAGGGCCATAGGAGTGCCGTGAAGGACGCACGGTCAGTCAAGGATCTCCGTAGCTCTCAGTCGTGAGAGAAGGGTAGAGATCCTGTGGCCGACCAGTCCCATCCCTTACGCTGTCCCTACATGTGACCCGTATTAGGCTATTTCACAGCACAGAACAAGCAAAGACGATTGATAATAGGAAACACATGGTCTGTTTTTGTTGGTCCAGCCTGTCCGTGTGCATGTTATGCCTTCTGAAGCCCGCTTGTCTGCCCACGTCAGCCAGACGACTCACCAATTCTGTGCGTGTGCAGCGGACCTGATGATCATGTTCGAGACCCTGCTGTCCACCAACAGCATCAAGTTCGCCAACGGGAAGGAGGGCAAAGCCAGACGCGCCGCCTACGACAAAGTGTTCGAGTTCGACAAGCTGAGCATGTACTGCACCACGCTGCAAAAGGTGAGCAGAACATGTCGTGGTGGTGGTGGGGGGCATTTCCGCCTGTTGGCTTATTCACCTCCTCCACGAACATGCTTTCAACCGCGTCTGTTGGTCCGGGTTTCTTCTTGTTGTTATTTATAGATTGTCTTTTCTTTTCTTTTCTTTTTTCTTTTTTTTCCCCCCTTTTCTTCCTTCCTTCCTTTCTTTCTTGCTAGTATATGTTTGCCTTTCTGCTGGGAATTATATAAACAGTACGCACAAGCTACAAAAACTGACCGCTATAGCAATAAAAATGATAACAAGAAGAAGAAGAATGATAATCATTATTATCATTATTAGTGTTTTTTGTTGTTATTATGATTATTAATCAGAAGAAGAAGAAGAAGAATGATAATCATTATTATCATTTTCAGTGTTGTTGTTATTATTGTTGTTTTCATTATCATCATTATATAGCACCTATCTTCGGTTGGAGACCGAACTCCGTTGGTTTACAATCTACACTTCCGTTTTCCAAACGGGCTGCCTACTTGAGAATAACCGTGGCCTTCGAAGACTACGGTATAACCGACAGAAGAGCTGCCCGCTGCCGCTACATGAAGTCGTGCTCGATTCATTAGTCTGATATCAGTCAGTACTTCGGTTACGCTTTAATTTTTTCCCGTCGAGAATGAATGCTATGAGTATAGGCTACGTGTCATTCATACCAACGTTCAAGCAGGCCTCTCTTCCGCACACACACACACACGCACACGCACACACACACGCACACCGCACATGCACACACACCCACGCACGCACACACACACACACACACACACACACACACACACACACACACACACACACACACACACACACACACACTCTCTCTCTCTCTCTCTCTCTCTCTTTCACACACACACAGACAAACGCGCGCGCGCGCGCGCACGCACGCACGCGCGCACACGCACGCACGCACGCACACACACACAATACACACACACACTTTTTTTTCGCTCGTTACAAGTATTCCATTTTTCAGCCTTCCGTTTTGTGGTGTGGATCCTGATCACAGGAACAGCTCAGAACGTATGACAGAAACAGCTCTGAACGTATTACAGAAACAGCTCTGAACGTACCACAGAGACAGCTCTGAACGTATCACAGAAACAGCTCTGAACGTACCACAGAAAACAGCTCTGAACGTACCACAGAAACAGCTCAGAACGTATGACAGAAACAGCTCTGAACGTATCACAGAAACAGCTCTGAACAGACGACAGAAACAGCTCAGAACGTACCACAGAAACAGCTCTGAACGTATTACAAAAAACACCTTTGGACGTACGTACCACAGAAACAGATCTGAACGTACCACAGAAACAGCTCAGAACGTATGACAGAAACAGCTCTGAACGTATCACAGAAACAGCTCAGAACGTATCACAGAAACAGCTCTGAACGTACGACAGAAGCAGCTCAAACGTATCACAGAAACAGCTCAGAACGTATGACAGAAACAGCTCTGAACGTATCACAGAAACAGCTCAGAACGTATGACAGAAACAGCTCTGAACGTATCACAGAAACAGCTCAGAACGTATGACAGAAGAACGTATGACAGAAAAGCTCAGAACGTATCACAGAAACAGCTCAGAACGAAAGAACAGCTCTGAACAGAAAAACAGCTCTGAACGTATGACAGAAACAGCTCAGAACGTATGACAGAAAAACAGCTCTGAACGTATGACAGAAACAGCTCTGAACGTATCACAGAAACAGCTCAGAACGTATGACAGAAACAGCTCTGAACGTATGACAGAAACAGCTCTCTGAACGTACCACAGAAACAGCTCAGAACGTATCACAGAAACAGCTCTGAACGTATTACAGAAATAGCTCAGAACGTATTACAGAAACAGCTCAGAACGTATTACAGAAACAGCTCTGAACGTATGACAGAAACAGCTCAGAACGTATACCCAGAAACAGCTCTGAACGTATGGCAGAAACAGCTCTGAATGTAACACAAACAGCTCAGAAATGTATCACAGAAACAGCTCTGAACGTATTACAGAAACAGCTCAGAACGTATTACAGAAACAGCTCAGAACGTATTACAGAAACAGCTCAGAACGTATCACAGAAACAGCTCAGAACGTATTACAGAAACAGCTCAGAACGTATGTCCGTATTTGACAAGAGTTTGTTTTCACTCTGCTTAACTTTTGGCATGTGGATTACATTGTAATATGCGGATGTGGAGAAAAAGCTTTCGTACTATTTCACTGAAAGTATTTCTCTTTTCTGTCAAGCTTCCTCATTTCTCCCGATATATTTGGGTGAATATTGGCCAAAGTGCGAGGGCTGTTCAATAGGTTCTGAGATGTGACGTAACTAAAGAAAATGCAAAAAAAAAAATAAAAAAAATCATGTAAATAGACACTTTCTTCTCCTCCTCCTCCTCCTCCTCTTCTTTCTTCTTGTCCTTTCATATAAACCATAGACGTAGAGGTTTCTTTCACGTCTCTGTATAAACGTAGGCCTACTCTTAACAAAGCATGTGGAAGGATAGATCCATTTCGAATTGAATGACCTCTCCTCTCTCCTCTCGCCATTCTCCCCCCCCATCCTCCCCCCCCCCCCCCCCACCCCCCCCCCCCCCTTAACCCCCCCCCCCCCCCCCCACCCCCCCCCCCCCCTCCATGACCCCCCCCCCCCCCCCCCCCCCCCCCCCCCCCCCCCCCCCCCCCCCCCACCCCCCCCTTTTTATCCCTTCCCCTTTCCGGCGTCTTCCCTCCGTTATGTCGATCCACACGATTGAGTCTGTTTTGACGAGAAACTCACACATCACAGTCTAATTATAATTGTACGACTGTTATTCATTATGCCATAAACACACACACACACACACACACACACACACACACACACACACACGCGCACGCACGCACGCACACAGAGAGAGAGAGAGAGAGAGAGAGAGAGAGAGAGAGAGAGAGAGAAATGCGGGTTTTTTCGTTTGTGTGTTGTTCACGTTTCTTAAAAAAAAAAAAATCAACCCGAGACAGTCTAATTCAGTGCAACGCATGACAACACAATGCAATTCCATACAATAGCCCCCGTCCTTCTGCAGTCAACAGCAGGAAGGGGGGGGAGGGGGGGGGGGGGGCAAATAAACAAACAGCTTTTAACGCTGCACATCATGCCATAGACGTGGTTAAGCCAGGCGTCTGAACAACAGAATGTCTGTCTGAATACCGATATCTTTACAACACTGGGCGACTGTTGACCAGGTGGCGGACGAGGTGTGCGGTAAGTGGGAGAAGGCGTACGAAGACGACCACTTCCCCCTGACGGAGCACATGTCGCTGTTTGCCGCCAAGGCGGTGTTGCTGGGGCTGCTGGGAGAGGCCGTGGCCAACGACAAAGACATCGCTACCTTCCGCCGCAACTACAAAGTGGTGGGGGACCATTGTGTGTTATCATGATTCATGATCATCATCACTGCTAAGGGTTACGTCAGGGAAAAAGTGTGTCGTCGTCATCGTTGTCACCATCATCATCACCATCATCATCATCATCGTCATCGTCATCATCATCATCATCATCATCATCATCATCGACATCGACTGTGTTATTTTACATTTTGTGCATCATTTGAATTTTGTTTTGCTTTTCATTATCAATTTTGTGCAATGTTCTGTGTATGTAATGTTTTGTGTAGGTAATGTCTGCATTGTGATGTTTTTCAGAACTTTGAATATCATCATATTGTATTGAAAATTTTTAAGCGGTATTACAAATAAAAAATTAAAAAAATCATCATCGTCGTCACTGCTTTGGAGTCTCAGAGAAAATTATATGTCGTCGCCGTCGTCGTCATCATCATCATCATCATCATCATCATCATCATCATCATCATCATCATCATCATCATCATCATCATCATCATCATCAACATCATCATCACCATCAGCAGCAGCAGCAGCAGCAGCAGCAGCAGCAACAACAACAACAACAAACATCACTACAAAGGCTTGCTTAAGAGAGAAATCATATTTCTGTCCATAAGGAAATATTTGTTGTTGTCATCATCATCTCCACAGTCGTCGTCGTGCTACTACTGCTGCTGCAGATCCGATTGCAATAGTTATTGGCAGTAGTGCTGTTACCACTACTTCTACTATCGCAGACAACAACCTCAGACATTTACTTTTTTTTTTTTTTTTTTTACATAAGTCCTAATCTTTCTTAATCTGTGTATGTGATAGGTTAGATGGACAAGGGGGAGAGAGACGGTGTTGTGGTTATGTGTACGTGTGTGAGTTTGCGTTGGTGGAGGGGGCGCAAGCGTAGGGGGATGGATGGGGTGTTTAGAGTGGGCGTTTGGTGCGGATAGTGCTGCATGCTGGTAACAAGGTAAAATACGGTTCAGGTGCTTGTACCGATGGTACTGACACATGTGTGTAGCCAGTTAATTGTCTGATTCCGTGTGTAAGCAAGCAAGCGTGCGCACACCTGCGCTTGTGTGTGTGGTGTGGGGGGGGGGGGGGGGGGGGGGGGGGGGGGGGGGGGGAGGATGAGGGTGGCGAGCGTATTTGTGTGTATGGGGGAAGGGGAGAGAGAGAGAGACATAGACAGAGAGACACAGAGACACAGACAGACAGACAGACAGACAGAGAAATGAGCAGGATGCCAATGTTACTTGCCTCATGTTCAGATATGGGACGATTTAGAGAAACGTTGGATTGATCCTGTCAACCCAATAGACAACAATCCCCGAGCCATGACTTTCTTCAAAGGTATGTACGCTGATATGATGATATTAGTAATAATAATAATAGTAGTAATAATGATGATGATAATGCTACTAATGATAATAGTAGTAATTATTGTTGTGAATATTATTATTGAAAGAAGGAGGATAAAATGCACTTTTTCTCTGTAGAGCCCAGGGCGCTTACAACAACTAAAATGTGAGAAACAAAATCAACTTTCAATCAACTGTGCACATTCACTCTCACCGATTCGGTGTACGTGCGCATGGTAGCGCGGGCACATATACATGGTGTGTGTTTATTTGTGTTCGCGTAGTTTGTACCTGTTGTGTTTGTATGGTTCAATATTTGCACAAATTATATGAGATGTGGTCACAGGTGTTTTTTTTTCCAATTTACCACCTTCTCTGTAAAGCAATAAACTCTGTCTCTTCTTTCTGTCTCTCTCTGTCTCTCTCTCTCTCTGTCTCTCTCTTCCTCCCCCCTCTCTCTCTCTCTCTCTCAATAAAAATATCAAAGCATGACAAAGGTAGCATACATTTAATACAGTTTTTCCTGGAGATTGCCAAACCACATATCTACTTATCGATTGAATCAAAAGTTGTTTTTTTTTACCTGCTTGTTCTTCAATCATCTTTTGTTCTTGTTTGATCTATTTAATAAGTCTTTTACCTAATTTGCATGTGCTTACTCCTTGCTTACAACATATGTTTAGGCTATTTCTTACTTGTTGTTACGCTGATTAATGTTTCCTTTCTTACGTAAAGGTCCTACGATGGATTTTAACCATACCAAACGCCAAAGTCTATCAACATCACAATCTATGAAGATCGCACCACGTAATGCAGTTTGTACCAAGCAGAGTGTAGAGATGAATGTACAGTAAAAACATCACGTGTTT
>JADBJO010030912.1:15000-17319 GCA_016801955.1 Conus betulinus | reverse complement strand
GGTTCGGGGATTTAGGCCTTTTACCCACTCATGGCAGGCCGCGGAAAAAATCGCTCCATTCCCATATGTTCCCATCCATGCAACGAATGAATTTAACGTCCCTGACCCACCCCCCCAACTCCACCCCCCCCATCCCCCCCCCACACACCCGCCCCAGTCTTCCATCTCGAACCTCAAACCCATGTTTTGATCTGAAATGCCGCGTCGGCCTAACGCAACCTATGTCAAAGTTCTGAAGTGTGCGCTTCCAGTCTCCACACATGTTTACAAACTGATTTCGCACCCGTGTACCTAAACCCAGTACGCGTACAGCCTTCCATCCGTCCCCGATCCCTCCCTCTCCAAGGCTTCCACCATGTCAAGCCTGAAATCAGCGTTTCCTTGTACCCCTCCCCCCCATTGTTATGACCTGCATCTGCACCTCTCCCGTCATCACCCCACCCCCCCTCCCCCATGTCAAGCCCAAACATATCATGGCTGTGTCCCCCGATCTTTATGCCCCGCCGCAAACCATGTTGACGTGCATCCGCAAACCCCGTAACCATGGGCTACGGCATTCGCGTTCGTGTATCCCCCCACTCGTCATACCCCAGCGAATATTCGTCTCCCCACACCCATTCCAAACAAGCCCATTCCTTGTCACGATCCGTATCCGCTTTCCGTGAGTTAACCTCCCCCACCCCCCCCCCCCCACCCCCCTCCCCCCCCACCCACCCCCCATGTGAACGAACGACCGACGACTGAACGACGAATGATTAAATGAGCGAAGGACCGCCGACAAATGTACAAACGAATGACTGAACCGACTGACTGAAACGAATGAAAATCTGAAACGACCGATTGGACCAACCTGAAGGAACGAATGAATGAATGAAGGTGATCGACCGAACAAATGTACGAAAAGAATGACTGAACGACCGACTGACCGACATGAATGTGAAACGACCGAATGACCGACTGAACGAATGAATGAATGTACGAGCGGCCGACTGAACAAACGCCACAGGAAAACAAAAACCACCTACCACCAACAACAATGAATGAACGAGCGGAAATGTGATGAAAAATGAACGATGGACGGAAAGAGGACAGAAGAGCATGCTAATGGAGAAGAATGTTAGACAGAATCAAAAATAAGAGTGTGACAACTTCTTTAAGAAACACCGGATAACAAACGACATAAAAAAAAGCCTGTGAAAAAATTGACCGTCGCAAATCAAAAGCCAGCACCCCTCAGGACAAAGAACATTTACGGTCTCATACAGAAAGAAACACATCCTAAGAAGACTGAGGAACTTTGCTTTGAGCTCTACAACAAACAGAAACAAAACACATCCAGTCTGCTAACAATTCAGGATTTATCAAACGGCCGATGGACTTTCTAACACTCCGTCGAAGAAGTCGGAGAAGCTGAAACACGGCAAGGAGGGAAGCATTGAGGGACGCATTGACATCCCTGCAGAACACTTGAATTCGGGGGAAAGGCAGTAACTGATATGTTTAACTGCCATCTGCCACAAAATCTGGCACACTAGCGAGCGGCTACCGCCGAGGAGATTCGATCTTTAATCGTCACACTTTCAAAGAGAGGAAATCCACAACACTGCCTGAACAACCGCAAGATCAGTTAGATCAGCAATGTGAACAACGTAATGTTTGAATTCCTTCTGAACAGATCACAGTTTGCAGACAGACACCGCTGTATCTGAAAGGCAGAAAGTATCATCCAACAGATCTTTAAGCCGTCACCCCCAAACCACGCGCAAACACAGGAGTTGTATAATGTCTTCATAGACTTCAAAGATGGCGTTTGACAGAGTCTGTCGAGATGCGGTATAGGCCGTTATTTAGAAATTTGATCACGGGACAAAAGTAACAACATCCAGCAAGTATACACCAAAGTGACCAGTGCAATACTCACAAAGGGCGCGAGTGGGAAAGTGGTCCCACATAATAGTTGGGATTCGTCAGGGCCGTTTTACTCTCCGATACTTTTCAACAGCTCTGGAATGCATCAGGAATGATCCTCTTGGTGAAGGTCATGGCAACAGAATCAGCACTGCAAGAACTGTCACAAACTTTCACTTTGCAGATAAGTTGGGGGGCTAGGGCGGGCACTGAACAAGAACTCACTAAGCTTGTTAAAACGCTGGATGAAACGTCTACCAGACACAGTATGGATATCAACACTGAGAAGACCAAGCCCACCACCCCTAGTATGTTATAACCATGGATAGAAGCAACGAAACAGTTAAAACACTTCATATATCTGGACTTCATTTCAGCTAGGAACTGTTAATCAGCTTACATATCTAGGAT
>JADBJO010030912.1:0-10000 GCA_016801955.1 Conus betulinus | reverse complement strand
CCGTGTAGAAATAATAAACAGAAGGGTAACGCTTGCTCCCACAAGAAAGCATAACTCCAAAGAAACGCTGCTAACGACACCGAATTCCTTAGGAGTTATGCTTCTTGTGGGGAGCAAGAGTGACCCTACCTGTTCATTATTTCTTATTTACTGCTCCCTACCTCATTTCATATTTACTTATGCTGTGTAGGTTTTATGATCCCCAGCCCCCCCCCTCCCCCCCCCTTCCCCCCCCCCCCCCCCCCCCCCCCCTACTTCCTCTCTTGCTAGGATTGAAAATAAAGATTCTACTGACGCGGTTTTGAAAATTAACAATACACCGAATGCACTGGACATTAACGTCAAATTTGGAAAGATTCCAAAATGATGTTTAAAGCATGTGTGTGTGTGTGTGTGTGTGTGTGTGTGTGTGTGTGTGTAGCGGACGTGAAGGGAGAGAAAGAGAGGGGGGGGGAGGTAGGGGGAATGGAATGGGGCAGGAGGACACAGGAGACTGTCAGTCTATACGACTCCTGCAGGGCAAATGCGGTATACATGCCTTTCTCTGTCACGGTCTGTCCGCCTCTCACTCTCTCCTATACACTCTGTGCAGGTGTGAATGCAGGATTGGCGTGTGTTTGTGTTTGCGTCTATATGCGTGCACGCGCGCGTGTGCGTGTGCGTGTGCGTGTGCGTGTGCGGCGCGCGCGCGTATGTGTGGTGTGTAATATGTGTGTGAAAATATTTGTTTCCGCATGTGTATGTATATGCATGTGTGTGTGTGCGCGTTCATGGATACCATGCGTGCGTATGTGTATGTGCATGTGTATGTGTGTGTGCATGCGTTTGTGTGTGTGTGTGTGTGTGTGTGTGTGTGTGTGTGTGTGTGTGTGTGTGTGTGTGTGTGTGTGTGTGTGTGTGTGTGCATGTGTGTGTGAGTGTGTGTGTGTGTGTGTGTGTGTGTGTGTGTGTGTGTGTGTGTGTGTGTATGCGCGTATGTGAATGCATGCATATGTGAGTGCGTGCGTGCGTGTGTGTGTGTGCATGTGTGCGCGCACGTGAGAGAGAGAGAGAGAGAGAGAGAGAGAGAGAGAGAGAGAGAGAGGGAGATACAAAGAGAGAGAGAGAGAGAGAGAGAGAGAGAGAGAGAGTAGTAATATGTGTTTGAGTATGTCTATACGTGCGTGTGTGAGAGCGTGCGCGCGTATGTATCAGCGTGCGTGTTTGTGAATGCTCGCGTGCGTGCATGCGCGCGCGTGCGCGCGCGCGCGCGCGCGCGCGCGCGTGTTGTGTTGTATGTGTGTATGTGTGTGTGTCTGCGTGCGTGTGCGTGCGTGGTGTGTGTGTGCGCGCGCGCGTGTGTGTGTATACCTGCGTAAAAGCACTCACAGATTCTGTTTTCAGAACCACCAGACTTTCTCCACAGTTATTCTCCGATCCACCCTCAACACCCTCATCCTCCCTTTGAGACAGATTCCAGCAACCCCCCCCCCCCCCCCCCCCCCCCCCCCCCCCCCACTTGACAGACGACCCCCCCGACCCCCCGGCACCAGACAGATCGCCCCACCGGCCGATCAAACAGTGGTCCCGCTGACCCGCCCTCTCCGGGGGCTCTTTGGCTCCCCCCCTCCTCTCGGGACCAACACAGGGTGCCAGCTCTCCAAGGTTCTAGAAATCCGTGACCCGACCCGAGCTTCGATGGGTCATCTGACCCACACACGTGCTTCCAACAGTTGCATAGTGCTGTTTTATGTTAGTATATGGTAAGTAACAGAGCATTCACGAGTCATTAGGCGTATTTGATACCATCTGACTGAGCCAACGGCCCACTAGCTTGGGTTTTTTTTTTTTCCCCTCTCTTAATTTGATTTTTCCTTTTTTTTTTTTTTCTTATCCGTGTAACAGGACATACACGAGTTATTAGGCGTGTTTAATACCATCTGACTTTTTTCTCCTCTTCTTAATTTGATTTGCTGTTGTTGTTTTTTTTCACCCTTGATTTGAATGATAACATTAACCTTTTTAGTCCAAGTAACAAGGCATTTGCGAGTTATTAGGAGTATTTAATACCATCTGACTGCGCCATTGGCCCTGTTAGCTTGGAGGTTTTTTTTTCCTTCTTAATTTGATTTGCTGTTGTTGTTTTTTTTTTTTTTTTCACCTTGATTTGAATGATAACAAATAATCTTTTTAAGTCCAAGTAACAAGGCATTCACGAGTCATAAAGCGTATTTGATATCATCTGACTGCGCCATTGGCCCTGTTAGCTGTAGAGGGTCCGCCCCCCCCCCCCCCCCCCCCCCCCCCCCCCCCCCCCCCCCCCCCTCAAGCCCACTAACTGAGCATTCACAAGTCATCAGGCGTATTCAATATCATCTGACTGCAACCACTGGCCCCGTTAAGGTGGCGTCTCCTCCCCCCCCCCCCCCCCCAACCTCCACCCCAATCGCCTACATTCGAAAATAACATTAACTTTCTTAGTCCACGTAACAGGGCATTCACGAACCTTTAGGCGTATTTGATATCATCTGACTGCGTTTGTTGGCCCAGTTAGCTGTGGAGGATTATTTATTTTTCTTTTTTAATTTGGTTGGATGGTTGTTGTTGTTTTTTTTTGTTTGTTTGTTTTTTAATAAACTGTGGCCTAGGACGTTCTTTGGTGGGCGGAGGATCACTTATGTCTAGAACCAAGGAGAGATCGCACCCTCTGTTGACCCCAGTCTTAAGTCGAAAGAGGGGGGACATTTAGGAGGGAGGGGGTGCTTGAAACCACCGTTTGATGACGTTGGGGGGTGACCCCCCGGTGCCCGAGGGTTCGGGCGGACGTCCACCAAGGGGGGTTGATTGTTGGAACTTGCCTCAAAGGGCAGTAAGTCGGGCTTGAAGCCGGACCGTGAGAATAAGTGTAAAGGAAATGGGGGTTGAAATAGAATTCTCTTGAAATAGAATCTCCTCTCTCTCTCGTCTCTCCTCCTCTCTCTCTCTCTCTCCCTCCCCGTCCATATCGTTGTCTCTCTCTGTCTGTCTCTCTCTCCATCTCTCTCTCTCACCTCTCCCTCCCCCCTACCACTCTCATTCTCATCTCCCTCTCTCTCTGTCTGTCCGTCTGTCCTGTCTGTCTCTCTCTCTCTTCTCTCTCTCCGTCTCTCGTCTCTCTCTCTCTCTCTCTCTCTCCCCTCTGTGCGTCTCTCTCTCTCTCAACACCCCTTTCCCCGTCCAATCGTCTGTCTGTCTGTCTGTCTGTCTGTCCTCTCCCCTCTCTCTGTTCTCCGTCCGTCCGTCCGTCCTCTCTCACTCTCTTCCTCCTCTCTCTCTCTCCCTCTCTCTCTCTCTCTCTCTCCTCTCTCTCTCTCTCTCTCTCTCTGTCGCTGCCTGGCTGGCTGGCTCCGTCAGTAAGTCAGTCTGTCAGACAGTCGACCGACCCCCCCCCCCCCCCCCCCTCTCTCTCTCTCTCTCTGTGTGTGTGTGTGTGTGTGTGGTGTGTGTGGTGTGTGTGTGTTGTGTGTGTGTGTGTGTGTGTGTGGTGTTCGCGTCCGTTTCTGTTTCGGCGTATGAGAGTGTGTGTGTGTGTGGGGGGGGGGGGGGGGGGGGGGGGGGGGAGGGGGGAGAGGGGGTGTGTGTGCGCGCGAGCGCGTTTATGTGGGCGTATGCGCGAGTGTGTGTGTGTGTGTGTGTGTGTGTGTGTGTGTGTGTGTGTGTGTGTGTGTGTGCGTGCGTGCGTGCGTGCGTGCGTGCGCGCGCGTAACTCTGTATGTGTGTCTGTGGGTGTATCTGTGTGTATGTGCTCGCGTGTGTGTGTGTGCGCGCGCGCGCTTACAAGCCACCTATCCGATCAAAACGATCACCATTCAGATAGCTAAGAGTTTCAAAGTTACATAGTTCGACGCCGTGCCCTATAAATGCCAAGAAGGAAAATGGAAGCACGTGATCTTTTTGCTCTCTCTCTTTATTAACCTTAACCTGACACAAAATATATGTCAACGTTTTGACTTACCAGTCCCTGACTGTCGTTAAAAGGGAGGAGAGTTATCAGTGTGGTCGTCTGCGTGATTTGTTTATTCACTTAACTGTGTGCCAGCTGAATACCATCGTTGAGCGGCACTGGGAAATTGTTCTCTGCCTTTTTTTTTCTGCGCAGCATGTGACTCCGCCCGCTTGTTTGTTGTTAACCCCCTGCCCTCTCTTCTTCCCAGTCTATTCCTCACTGACGGCACTAAAACTTAGGGGGTTAACTACCAACCGCATTCTCCTGAACTAGATCTGATTTCATAGATAAACGTGCTGACAGATGCCAGAGTTCTAAGCACCTCGTTTCAAATGTATCATACCAATCATACTCAAACTTGTCGGAATATGGTCACCCTTATAATTCCCCTGAGCTTGTTTAGAATTTTGTTTAAAATGAATCATGTTGGAGCTTGTAAGAAAACAGGTCAAAACTTGTCCCCCCACCCCGCAGCCCACTTTATTTTTAAATTTCATACGGAAACTTTTCAATAATGTAGTCACTATATAATACACTTGACCTCATTTGAAGTGACCTTTTCTATGAACCGTTCGAAGCCTTTCAAGGCTGTAACATAAAGAAGAAAACATTTGTCTCAAGATCGCACGGAACAATCAGTGAAAAAAGCAGTGTACACCTGTCAGAATGTGGTCATAATCTAATTTCACCGATCTCCCTTCACACCTCATTTCATGTAAACCATAATAAACCCTGCCAGAGATCGAACGTGGAACTCTTCAAACGAACAGAGAGGGGGTTCTTATCGATTGTGAAATCGACCGTACTTAATATTCTGTGGAATGCAAAACGTTTGGTTATGCTTGTTTACATTGCCGAATAATTCATTCTATATCCCATACCTGCTTCATATTTTGTGAAAAAGTGGGGGGAAAGCAGATTAAATATGTTTCCCAATTAGAGCGGTTTTATTACTTAAAAAACTGAGGGGGGGGGGGGGGGGGGGGGGAAGGGGGGGGTGGGGGAGCAGAAGAAAGAGAGCAGGGAGGAGTGGGATGGGAAGCAGGATCCGGATCAGTCAAGAACAAAAGAAGAAAACGGATTTCACCGTGAATCGTAGCACTGAGAGACAGGAAGTTTTCTTTTCTTTCTTTTTTTGAAACTGATGATAACGGTGGCAGTATTACTAGCAAACATTACACCTATTGCAATTATCAGTATCCTTTTTCGCTTATAATGACTAATGCTATTTCTGGTACTGCTATTTCTGGTGGTGCTATTTCTAGCACTGCTATTTCTGGTGGTGCTATTTCTGGTACTGCTATTTCTGGTGGTGCTATTTCTAGCACTGCTATTTCTGGTGGTGCTATTTCTGGTACTGCTATTTCTGGTGGTGCTATTTCTAGCACTGCTATTTCTGGTGGTGCTATTTCTAGCACTGCTATTTCTGGTGGTGCTATTTCTGGTGGTGCTATTTCTAGCACTGCTATTTCTGGTGGTGCTATTTCTAGCACTGCTATTTCTGGTGGTGCTATTTCTAGCACTGCTATTTCTGGTGGTGCTATTTCTGGTACTGCTATTTCTGGTGGTGCTATTTCTAGCACTGCTATTTCTGGTGGTGCTATTTCTAGCACTGCTATTTCTGGTGGTGCTATTTCTGGTGGTGCTATTTCTGGTGGTGCTATTTTCTAGCACTGCTATTTCTGGTGGTGCTATTTCTGGTACTGCTATTTCTGGTGGTGCTACGCCACAGCCCTTTCTATTACTACTACTACTACTACTACTACTACTACTACTACTACTACTGTCGCAGTTGGTGTTGCTGTTGCTGTTTTATGCCCAGTACATCACGACAGTCATGGCAAAACGATGGACAAAAACTTTGTCGACAACGGCGCTGAACAAGAAAGATTGGCGAGGATATCATGACATAGGGAAGACGGATGAGGGCATCAGGAGCTGGGATTTGAGCACACAGAGAGGAAAGGGAGGGACAGGACGTTGAGAAGGGGGAAGGATGGGTCAGTACAAGCGAGAAAAGAAAAATGGAGGACATACGAGAAATATGGGAGGAACAATTACGAGAACAAAAGGACGGAGAAAAAAAAAATTGGTGACGAAGGAAAGGACTCATGGAACAAAATGGTGAGAAAAAAGATGGTGAAAACATGGTGAGGAAAAAAAAGGACGGGTGAAAACATGGCGAGGAAAAAAAAAGGACAGGTGAAAACATGGTGAGGGAAAAAAAGGACAGGTGAAAACATGGTGAGGGGAAAAAAAAAGGACGGGTGAAAACATGGTGAAAAAAAGGACAGTGAAAACATGGTGAGGAAAAAAAAGGACGGGTGAAAACATGGTGAGGAAAAAAGGACAGGTGAAAACATGGTGAGGAAAAAAAAAAAAGGACGGGTGAAAACATGGTGAGGAAAAAAAGGACGGGTGAAAACATGGTGAGGAAAAAAGGACAGGTGAAAACATGGTGAGGAAAAAAAAAAGGACGGGTGAAAACATGTTGAGGAAAAAAAAGGACGGTTGAAAACATGGTGAGTAAAAAAGGACGGGTGAAAACATGGTGAGGGGGAAAAAAGGACGGGTGAAAACATGGTGAGGAAAAAAGGACGGGTGAAAACATGGTGAGGAAAAAAAGGATGGGTGAAAACATGGTGAGGGAAAAAAAGGACGGGTGAAAACATGGTGAGGAAAAAAAAGGACGGTTGAAAACATGGTGAGGAAAAAAGGACAGGTGAAAACATGGTGAGGGAAAAAAAGGGACGGGTGAAAACATGGTGAGGAAAAATAAAGGACGGGTGGCGAGGGGGAAAGGACGGGTGAAAACATGGCGAGGAATGAAAACACACAAGGACACGGTCAGACAGCAAAGCGTGTATGAGAACACCACGTGTAAGAAAAGACACAGTGGTGAAAACACGGGAAGGAAGGAAAGAACGAATGAGATGAGGTGAGGAATGAAGGGGCGAATGAGGACGCCACAGGTCAAAGACCATGAAAAAGGCTAAATGGTACGTGAAGGAAAACGATGGACGAAGACATGGTGAGAAAACGAAGGACGGGACCAGGACAAGCTAGGACGAGGAGGACAATGTGAAAGAGACCAGCGATGACATCTCCAGAAAATAAAGAAAGAAGACCGGAAAGCAAAAGGATGAATAAGGGGAAAGATGTCTCCTTCGAACTCCTCTGCAAAGTGGCGTCAAAGATTCATGGATCATACACAGATCCAGTAAATACTAACAAGATTCTTAAACGCTCTGGGAGCAACCAATGCCATGAGAATTCCATACAACAGCTTTCACGTGTAACAGAAAGAGGCGCTTGTACGGATGAAGATGGTAGAAAACGAATTTTTTTTTGCCAGCATATGTTTATTTTCTCTCTTCCCAGTTTAATTCTCCTACCTTTGAAGACAGTGAGTCTGACAGAGGGGAAGAGGCGGAAATCTTGCCAACAGGGATCCTGCACTTCGCGAGCCTTTTTGGTTGATTACCAGAGGCTGCTCATTAAGTTAAAGTGCCATCGTCTTACTTTTTCCGCCGTGAGGACAGTATGAGCTGTTTGAAGTCGCCGCTAGAGACACCACGCGCTGATTTGATGATACATTAAAAGAGTGACTGAAGGAGTATCCAAGTGACTGATCATTGAACTGCTCCACTGCCTGGCTGATCGATGGACTTCTTTTAAACAAGTTGTTTCCTGTAACTCCTGACTAATTGTTTGTTTGTTTGTTTTTGTTTGTTTTTCATTTTATTGCTGAATAGTTTTTCTTAAACCTAGGAAAAAATCGATTACTAATCTTGTGCTGAAATCGGCAAAGAACATTCCGAGGAATCGCAGTCAACATGCACACATGTGCGTGTGCACCCCCCCCCCCCCCCCCCCACACACACACACACTCACACACGCACGCACGCACTCACACACACACAGCTCCCCGCGACCCCACTCCCCAACTCCTCCCCCCCCTCCCCCCCCCGTTCCTGCACAAAGACACGCACACACACGCCCCCCTCCCCGCCAACCCCCCCCCCCCCCCCTCCCTGCATGCCCGCAAAAGCACACACATACACACAATCACTCACACGCCCCCCTTGCCGCCAACCTCCCCCCCCCCCCCCCCCCCCCCTTCCCCGGGCACCCGCGCAAGCACGCACACAACCACACACACCCCTCCCTCCCGCCGCCCCCCCCCCCCCCCCCGGCCTCCCTCCCTCTCTCTCTCTCTCTCTGTATATATATATATATATATATATATATATATATGTGGTGTGTGGTTGTGTGTGTGTGTGTGTGTGTGTGTGTGTGTACATGGATAGATATATCCACACACACACACACACACACACACACACACACACCACATGTATGCAACAGCTGAGCAGAACACTGACTGACACACGAAAATATAAGGGCAGCCACACTATCTTCCGCCCTTCCACCCACGCCCCCGATATTTGAAGCCAGAAGTAAGTTTAACAAAAAAAAATTCAAGTCACGGTGAAAGAGAGTTCCTCAATGCCCAATCCCCGCTTTTATATAAGAATTTGGACCCCCCCCCCCCCCCCCCCCCCCCCCCCCCCCCCCCCCCCCCGCCCCTTCATCTCCCCTCCCTTTACTCTTGGCTTTTACGGCACTTCAGAAGATGAGTCCCTCTTCATGTCCCTTCCCCCCCCCCCCCCCCCCCCCCTCCCAAGCTTCTCAGGAAAATGTTAAAAAATGTGAACATTTTGGTAGATGAACCATTCCCCCTCCCCCTCTCCTCCTGCTTTTACCCAAACTTTGGAGACTCCGGTAATGTTTTGGTTTTTTTTTTTTTTTCGATTTAAGTCCAACCATGTAAAGGAGAAAAATCTTAATGTTACCCACTATCAAAATATAGGTCATGTTTTGTATAATCCACGCATTATTGACACTGCAGCGTTCCTTGCTCAAACTGAAGTTGCTAGGTTTTATTACAAAGTTTGGGCTTTTTTTTTTTTTTTTTTTTTTTGACTGATGTTAATATCTTAGATCACCAGCCGCCGTGGCGAAGTGGTTAGCGTCGCGGACTTCCTGGTGCTGGGAGGTCGTGGGTTCGATTGCCATCAAAGTCACGTGGGATTTTTCTGCCCCGACCGGCTCTTACCCAAAGCCGAGTTTGCTACGGCCTCAGTTTGGGGAAGACTGGGACCACACAGTCGAGTGTCCTCCACTAAATGAATGCATCTCTGACAGTGCTGCTCAATTTCCTGACCAACACTGCAGGCGTCTGTATATCTCGGGCCTGGTTGACGTCGACATATTATATGAAGTAAACCTTAGACTGCAGCCCTGTCATGCAGTTTCAAACCGGAATGAAAATCCGTAGCATCATCTTCGTAATCTTCATTCTCATCTATCAATCTAAAAAAAAAAAGTTTCAAATTCTGTGCCTCTTCATACCCTGCATTCATGGTGACTTCAGTTTCGAAATCTCTCTCCACGTCTAAGGCTTTGGTTTGATTTCGTCGGGGGTCATCGGCATCGACAAATTCATGGGGGGCTGTCGTTGGACAGTCGTGGTGGCGCCCCTCCGGAGGTAGAGCTCACTCACGCCGGCTCCGCGACTAAGCAATTATTGTCGTCAGTAGAGGGCTTAGTAGATGGTGTCCCACGTATTGTTAGATCAGAACAGCGCCACTGAACATCACCGAAGTGACTCAGCGGCAGTGCAGTGTCTCCTCCAGCGGGTTGTCTCTTGACGACTTGAACATTGACTGCTCCCTGTGGATTGCTGGTGCCGGGGCTGTGGTTCGGAATGACGGCGTGGATGCAATGCCACTTCAGTAGATGGAAGATGGGACAGCAAAAAAAAAAAAAAAAAAAAAAAAATATATATATATATATATATATATATATATATATACATACATATCACATATCTTAGATATGTCTGATGGATTGTAAAGTCATGTGAGAATCACTTAGTGGATATAGTAGAGCTGCTTACTGTCTAATATCGTCCTGTGATGGACAGACGTAAAACAAGCTACTTTGCTGATCTTTCTTATTCTGGAAACTACA
>JADBJO010030911.1:10000-17320 GCA_016801955.1 Conus betulinus | reverse complement strand
CGGTCTGTTAGCTGGATGGTAGATCCAGGGTATAAGACATTGATATGTACGGGCCGGTATGTATCCGTGATAGTAGGTAGAGAAGCGGTAGCAGAGGAAAAGGATGAAAGCGTTGGATCAGATCTGGATTGACGTGCGCGCGAAGCGCACCATACAAGGGCCAGAGTGTGCTCATTGACGCCATGAGTGTTGCGGCCAGAGCCCTGTTTCTATGGTCGCACGGTGCGTGAGAGGAGCGGGTAACATAAAGTCATGGAAAGTACAAGCACAGAAGCACTGTAGGTAGCTGTGCGAGGTGTGGCCGCAGCATAGAAAGGGAACCTTACGTTCGACCTGTATCAGCCCCTTATATCATACGGCTTGTCCTCACTTCCGTCAGTCTACGTCAGTACTGAGATGGCAGTTACAAATACTTACTTGTGGCACACCTTTCATGCTCAGACCTGGCTTTTGTGGAACTGATGACTGTTCGTACGCATGCGATGTTACTTTCTTTGCGTGAGATGAGCCTCTGCGTAGAATGTGAGTTCAGCTAGACAGAGGATGGCATTGTACTGGACAGATTGGGTAGGAGCAGACTCTCTACAAAGGAGATTGAAGGCTGACTGCGCACAAGGCTGACCTCTGGAGAGTACTCGAGACACATAACTGTCTATCAGGGGTTAAGGCCTGAGCAGTCCACCCAGCCTCGTGATGGGAGTGGGGCACCTGCCATGCCCATGGCATCAGATTCAGGCACCTGACACTGACGTGACCGTGTGTAATGACTATCTGCGACTTGGATAGTGTGCGAGCCGAGGACCTATGCATAAGTGCTTGACCTCTGACCGGCCTAGGGATATAGTTCCTGCCCCACTCATAATGATCTGTTTTGCTTATATGTGGACCCTTAGGTGCCCTCGCATCGAGCGGCCGAGACGGAAGAATAGCTCCTATGTGCGTCAGTCTCCCACCTACTTTAGAGCGGCGCGCACGGGACTGCGTAATCTTGGGGTACGTGGCAGAGATATTGGTCGGCAGCGTATGTCGCTAGAATCTGTCGCTGGAGCGAGAGCCTTAAAGCTGCCCTTATTCAGAGGATACCAGAGGCTGATTTTTTCGTCTGGTTCTTTGGGTACTCCGAGATATAATGGACATGGTGAGTTTCATGAGCTAGACGGCATTGTCCCACACGACGTCGCGCTTGATCTCGTCGCTCGATACAAGCTATATGGTAGACGTCGAAAGCTTTGAGTTAGCGATAAACCAAGTGCCGTCGTCTGTCCTCGCGCCTTTCGGTTTTGCTATGATTGTGGAAACGCGTCTAGGACATGTACCAGCTCATTTCGCTCACCAACACGGTACCAAACTATGCGCCTACTCATCCTAACTTTTAGTGAAGCCAATCGATGATTGAAGGCCATTGGATTGGCTCTATCCCAGTTCTGTTGTCCTAATTGCGGAGCAGCTGATTGACCACGATTACACATATGGCATCAGGGACACCTTGTCCCCTGACAAGAGTAGAGTGGTCAATGGCCCTTCGAGGCACATAGCAACGCTAGACTTGAAAGGTCAGTGGGGCAGTAGAAAGAAAAAAAAAAAAAAACATGTACATCTAAAGACACAAAACGGTGCCCACTCGGCCTTTGTGTAGAAGTCAGTAGATGCGCGGAGAGTTAAGATAACGTGCCTGTCGGTAATACGCAGGGGCGTACTAGTTCCCGCCTGTCATCGGTATAATATCTCAAGAGAACCTGCAAGCTACTTTGAACAAGTAATAAATAAATAAAAGAAAAGAGATACTGAATCTATGCTGCCTTGCTTGAATGGATTATGATCCAGTAGGGCTCGGAGCGCCGCGTGACAACTGTGAATGAGGGTTGAGCGAAGAGCCTGAAGGGGCACTGGAGCAGCAGGGTAGGGCCCCGAGTTCGAGAAGAGGCGACAGGCCGGCAGAGACAACGGCACTGAGGAGGGGAGGAGCACTGGGGGGAGAGACGCCAATAGCCGTAAAGTCGGGCAAGGAGGACAACCAGCGATTACGGGGCGCTGACGGCCCCGGTAGCCAGCAAGCGCAGAAGGAAGCAGATGCCCACGTTTAAGGCAGCTATAAATGATGCGCCAGTAGACAACGAGACACTTGCGCGCAGCGAGCCGTCTAAAGTGGCTCGCGCAGGTGCAGAGCACACGCCCAGGCGAGCCGGAGCAGATGCCTGGTTGTATTGTTACAGAGTGCCTATACTGTACCTATGTGCAGACGACTCTCGTGCTCTTGAGAGCATAGTGCCTGTCTTAGATCGGGGAGTGGCAGTGGTACGAGAACGAGACGCACTTCTGGAGCAGTTTGCCCTTTAATGAGTGGTCACGTAGAAACGCAACAGACACCTCGTGGCTAGACAATGAGCCGGTTCTTAAAGTTGGCAATCAAGAATCACCGAGTCTATGCGCTCTAGGCCCCAACTGAGAGCAATAGCCTGAATGTAAAGTAGAGACGCTCTCGGTGTAATAAGAGAACTGATGCACACGAGGAGCAATGCAGTTGTGAAAGCATGGGAACGACCCGGCAGTATAGACAACGAAACTGTGACATGGCGGTCGCGAGCTGCCTTTAAATCAGTACGGCTGTAGACAACGAGACACTGGAGTCCAGCAGGTGCCCGTGATGTGTTATTAAAAGAGTCTTGGCCCCAGTAGAACATAGAAGCGGGGAAACCAGATAGTTATGATTAACAACAAGAAAGCATGGAGAAGTAGAGAAGAAAGTGTCTGTAGTTTGATGTCTAATGCATGGTACCTGATGCACGGTAATATGGTATAGCCTGTACGTGCCAATCGAGAGAGCAGTGAGAGTCGCCCAGGAGATAAAGGCGACGGAACATGTTTTGTCGTGAAGGTGCAGCAGAACCGAAGAGAGAAGAAAAGAGAAGTAAAGAAGCACTCTGTGCCATAAGGACGAAGAGAGGAGGAGGAGGGCGGGGAAGAAAAGATCAAAAAGTAGGAACCTTTAGAGACGCGTAGTAGATGCCCAATTCAAATGAAGGCCAGTTCGTAGCATGATGCAAGACTAAGGACGTAATGCTCCTGGTGTTCCTTGCTGTTCAGATGCGGTGCCATGCGTTGTGAATGTAGGACCAGAGCCCCTTATCGAAGGACCTCAATGCTAGAGGACCTGTGTACCTCAACACTCTTGACGTGCGATGGCCTTCATCTCTTACAGCGACGACGGTCAGGCGACGGACCGTGATGTAATGGCAGGCTGGAGTCATCAAGCCAGTCTACCCGAGTGCTGCCTTTAGCCCGCGATATGACCGTGTGTGTGCGTTCGTGGCTCTCTACCTCACTGTACTTTATGTCTTTCTCTTTCACCTAGATCACAACACACACAGAGCAACTGCACATCAAACAAGCAGTGTGCAATCTCTGTTGGGGATAATGAAACCTAAATGACCGAAGGCAGCAGCCTCTCCATCATCCTCTGCCAATACGACCTTCAACCTTCCCTGAACTGAAATCAGTGCGTCACCCATCCACTTGCTAGAGTTAGGTGTATGGAAGTCATGACATATTGATCTCCAGCTAAGAGGATTCAAACTCCTGATCACCAAGCTCATGCCGGCGACAAGTTCTAAGCCATGTGAAGATCGTCGTAGCCGGTGCTTATCTTGTTACCTATGAAAAGATGAACTCGAAGGAAATCGGAAGTGGAGTTTATAGGTTACCTTGATGTGTTGCGTGTGCGGTGGTGTATGCTGCATGTTAGCTGAGCTGTGAGTCGTTGTCAGTGGGCGTGTACCGGATTTGTGGCTGGAGTAGTCTGTGTGTGCGTTTGTGTCGTGTATGGGTATGTGTGTTGTGTGCAGGTTGTTTGCTGTAAGTCTGGTGTAGACCGGTAGCTGTGTGGGTATGGGTTGCTGTGTCTATAGTTCCTTCGTCGCCTGAGGTATTGCACACACGTGTGTGCTTCTTATTATCAATAAAGAAATAATGAAACAGACCACTCGTGAATTTGACAAAATTTGTGGTCCGAATGCAGTTAATGGGACCAAGTATATTTGTTGTGGAAGATTCTATTTCTGGACTTATATAGTACAGGAATGGAGGTGAATCTGAATTAGATGATGATAGCTGGATTTTTGACTTGATTATTACGAGATTCCAATCCTGTGCAGCGTCATAAAAGAAGAGGATTTGAATGAAGAATGGGGGTGAAACTTTGCCTATGTTTCAGACTCCTGTACAAGACATAGGATTTCGAAGAAGCAATGATGGAGTGATCAGAATTAGCCAATGTTATCCGAAGCCGTGTAAAGAGACAGAGGAATTTTTGCAAGAGACTGTCGGGGGAATCTAAGAATAATAAGGGAAAATGAATGTGTGTGTGTTGTTGTGTTGTGTCATGGATCTTATATTACAGCTGGATGTGTGAGGCGACTGGATGGATTCATGGAGTATCGAGGGCAGGAGCGCTGTCGACTGGACGCAGGAGGTGGGAGAAGGTTGGACGAGATGCTAGCGTAGCACTGGTTCTGGGGCAGGTATCTCTTGAGTGCGAGGTGATGAGAGGATCTGGGTTGATGGTTATGAGTATTGGGTATGTGAGGTCGTGTTTAGGCGTTCTTCTGACGGGGGAGAGTACCTCTGTGATGGGGTGAGGCGACCTATGAGCTGAGGATTGAATGAGAGATTGAGGATTGGCTGGCGACGATGAGAGAGGGAGCGATGGTAGATGAGAGAGAGGGTCGAGGGGAGAATGAGAGAGTAGCGAGATGGGAGTGAGGGACGCAGAGGACGGACAAGAGGGAGCGAGGAAAGAATTTTGTGATGATGCGACTCTGTATGAGTGAGATGGGAGAGACAGAGGAAGATGACGAGGGATGAGAGAGAGGACGATGTGAAGATAGAAGTGACAGCAAGGATTTGGCAGGAAGAAAGTCAGTATAGAGTGGGGTGAGAGAAGAAAGAAGCAGGCAACGCGAGGTAGATTGGGGAAGGAAGAGAAGGAGGAGAAGGATATAGTGAAGGGAGAAGGAAAATGAGAAGGGAGAAGGAAAGAGACAGGCGGAGAAGGAATGTAGACAGTATTGAGGTAGAATGAAAGAATGAGCATGTAGACGAGAGCGGTTATTGAGGATGAGGGACGGAGATCTGAGAGAGACGGAGAGAGAGAGGCGTTAGACCCACCCAGAAGAATATGATAGATTGAATAGACAGGTAGGAGATTTATAGATATAGATATATATTAATAATAATTTTATCTATTATTATTATTATATATTATATATATAGAGAGATTGGGGTTTGTATGGGAGACGTTATAGAGAATGATCGGGTAGAGAGATGGATGAAGGAGAGACAGACAGACATGACAGACAGACAGACAGGACCAGAGCAGACAGACAGATGTCGTGTCAGAAGGGTTATGGCCCTTGCCCTGGGAAACAACCACCTCTACGGATTGAAGATGAAGGCACGCCCCAAACCGACGCACACGAACCTTGCAATCCATTAGGGTAACATGTATGCCAGACCAAGACAAGCCCCCCCCCCTCCCCCCCAAGATTCTAAGGCACGTTACCAGGTCCACGCGAACAGCAGTCAGATCAAATGAACACAGGTTTTATTTTCTGCATGAAATCTGTAAGAAAAATGACATGAAGCAGGACACGTGTGGAAAAAAAGGAGGTTTTTCATGGAGTCTGTGTTAGAATGTGTTTGTGCCTGGTGCATGCATACGTGCCAGCACTGGCTGAGATGTGTATTTGACTGGTTCAGCGCGTGACGCTTGCTACATAGCTTGCTCATCATTTTGAAAAGATAAGAAATACAATAGATAAGTCCACCAGGCTCCGACTGGCACTTGTACACGTGGGCGTAAGCGTCCTCCCCCCCCCCCCCCCACACCCCCTCACTCCGCGCACATCACACGCACACACACACCACACAACACACACACACACACACACACACACCACACACACACACACACACACAACATTCACACACACTCGCACACACACACACACACACACACACACACACCACACACACACACACACAACACACACACACACATACCCACACACCCACACACACACACACCACGCACACACCCACACACAGCCACACACACACTCACTCGCTCGCACACACACACACACACACCACACACACACCACACACACACCACACCACACACACACACACATACACACACACACACACACACTGTCTCTCTCTCACCACACACACACACACATACATCACACACTCGCGCGCGCACACCACACACACACACACACATACAATACACACACTCGCGCGCGCAGCGCACCAACACACATCTAACACATTACACTCGCGCACGCGCGCGCGCGCGCGCGCGCACACCCACACAACACACACCCACCACACACACACACACACACACACTGGCGCACACACACGCGCACACATAGGCTTGTGGCGAGCACCTTGTTGAGCAGATTCTTTCCTTGTTGTTCACGTTATCACTCAATCTGACAGTGAATTTCTGGATTTTCCTGTTTTTGTCATTGTTTAGAAGATACGCAGTACTGATACTCAAAACAGTAGGATATGGGGAATATGGGGTGGTGTCTTTCTTTCTCCAGTTTAATAGGGGGAAGGTGGGGGGGGGGCTCTCTTTCGGGGGGGGGGGGGGGGTGGGTAGGGGCGCGGAGGGGCGGGTGGGGGGGGGAGGAGGGGAGGGAAGGATGCACTAATGGGTTTTTTGTGTCGTAAACATCATCAGAATCAGATGAAAGAGGCAGCACACCACACATTCGTCACACGAATAAACCCCACACGCTTTGTGTCAAAAAACGTTGAAACATTAAAGTCCGGTTATGCGAGCTGTGAAAAACTGAAACAGCTCAGAGACATTCCTCGGTGAGCATGATTTAGTCTTTATTTAGAAAAAAGAGTAAAGCAAGAAAGAAGGAAAGAATGACTATGGGGAATCTACTTGAAATCTGATCCAGATTCAGCTCAAGAGCCAACATCATAATTAATGTTCTGCTGTTTACAACTGAAATGCCATGTTGTTAGGTGTCTGTGACGAGGGGGGTTGCAAGAAGAGAAGTCAGAAACCATATCTTTCATCCGATTAGGATCTTTTACGATCTTCTGGAAGTTTGAGAAGTTTAGCGTAGACGTCTTCTCATAAAAACACAAACAAAAAAAACCCCACTTGGTGTGTGGTGTGTGTGTGTGTGTGTGTTTGTGGTGTGTGTGTGTGTGTGTGTGCGTGCACTCGCGCGATATTGTGACTATATATATATATATATATATATATATATATGTGTGTGGTGTGTGTGTGTG
>JADBJO010030911.1:0-2500 GCA_016801955.1 Conus betulinus | reverse complement strand
TTTTTTTTTTTTGGGGGGGGGGGGGGGGGGGGGGGGGGGGGGGGTTCTACGGCGTAAAAGTCGAGTGTAAAACAAGACCATAAAAATAGGACGTTTTCATCGACAAAACGAATCAGTAAAAAAAAAAAAAAAAAAAAAAAAAAAAAAAAAAAAAAAAAAAAACGGTGGTGGAATCATAATAAAGAAACTAATAATCAACCAGCCTTGAAATGTGTGTGTGTGTGTGTGTGTGTGTGTGTGTGTGTGTGTGTTCGGCAGGATAAAGTTTTTATTTATCTCTGTCTCCGGACAGGACCGCGAATCACGTGCTTTGCTGTGCGGATTGGAAATCCAACGAGGAAAGAGAGCTAACGACACACACGACGATGATGACACATCACTGGCGTCAACAAGAGTCTTCACCGTGATGCTGTCCATGAAAAAGAGTAATATTCACTGTGATCAAAAGTTACGTTCGTTGTGGAAAGGAATAATTTGCATCATGAAAAGCTGATTGTAAAGAAATGTGATTCTGCAAATATAAAATACGCAGACAGACTGCGGTGAAGTTGGTTGTTACGATCATAATTATTTTCACTGCTTTTGACAGGGAGGTGAGGTGTGGTTGGTGGTGTTAAAAACACAAAGCAAAACAACAACAACAACAACATCAACAACAAAAACAAAACAAAAACAACAACAACAACAACAAAAAAGAAATCTGAACGAAAACGACTGCAACAGGGAAAAAGATGACAAAGACAGCTGAAACACAACCGCTACATCTGAGGAAAGCTAAAGATAGCGAAAGGAAACGGTTACATCTGGGGAAAGATGAAAAGACAGCGGAAAGGAAACGGTTACATCTGGGGAAAGATGAAAAGACAGCGGAAAGGAAACGGTTACATCTGGGGAAAGATGAAAAAAGACCGCGGAAAGGAAACGGTTACATCTGGGGAAAGCTGAAAAAGACAGCGGAAAGGAAACGGTTTACATCTGGGGAAAGATAAAAAGACAGCGGAAAGGAAACGTTACATCTGGGGAAAGATGAAAAAAAGACAGCGGAAAGGAAACGGTTACATCTGGGGAAAGCTGAAAAGACAGCGGAAAGGAACGGTTACATCTGGGGAAAGATGAAAAGACAGCGGAAACGAAAGGGCTACGTTGGTCGAAAGATGGAAAAAAAAAAAGAAAAAAAGAAAAACAGCTGAAACAAACGGCTACATCTGAGGAAAGCTGAAAAGAGAGCAGAAAGGAAAACAGTTACATCCGGGGGAAAGATGAAAAAGACAATGGCAAGCAAACGGTTACATCTGGAGAAAGCTGAAAAGACAGTATAAAGAAAAGGGCTACATTGGTAGAAAGATGACAGAAGAAAAACAGCTGAAACAAAAGGGCTGCATCTGAGGAAAGCTGAAGATAGGGAAAGAAAAACGCTACAACTCAGGATGGATTTTTTTTGTTAAAAGGCTGAAAGTAAGTGGCTACAGCATCAGGGGAAAGATGAAAAAACGGTTATACTTGAGGAAAGATGAAAAGACAGCAAAAACACAACGGCTACATCTTCGGAAAGATGGAAAGACAGCGGAACAATAACGGTTCTATCTTGGGAAAGATGAAAAGACAACGGGAAAGACAAAGGCTACGTCTTGAGAACTATGAAAAGACAGCGGAAAGACAACGGCTATGTTTTGGGGGAAATTTGAAAAGATAGCGGGGAAGACAAAGGCTACGTCTCGAGAAATATGAAAAGACCACGGAAAGACTATGGCTATGTCTTGGGAAAGATGAAAAGACCGCGCGGAAAGATAACGGTTCTATCTTGGGAAAGATGAAAAGACAGCCGAACGAAAACGGCTTCAGCATTTTAGGGAACGATGAACAGACAGCTGAACAAAAGCCTTAGCGACCTATGATGGGGGGGCCTTTGGGTGCCAGAGCGCACGGAAAGATGAAATTGGTAGGTGTCTAGTGATCAATTAGAAAAAGTGATTCTATGGAATACAGTGGTGTGTGTGTGTGTGTGTGTGTGTGTGTGTGTGTGGTGTGTGTGTGTGTAGTGTGTGTGTGTGTGTGTGTGTGTGTGTGTGTGTTGTGTGTGTGTGTGTGTGTGTGTGTGTGGCGTATGTGTTGTGTGTGTGTGTGTGTGTTGTGTGTGTGTGTGTGTGGTGTGTGTTTTTGTGTGTCCGTGCGGGCGTGCGTATGTGTGTGCGTGTGTGTGATATGTGTGTGTGTGTGTGTGTGTGTGTGTGTGTGTGTGTGTTGTGTGTGTGTGTGTGTGTGTGCGTGCGTAAGTGCGTACGTGTGTGTGGGTGTGTGTGGTGTGTGTGTGTGCGTGTGGTTGTGTGTGTGTGTGTGTGTGTGTGTGGTGTGTGTGTGTGTGTGAGGGGGGAGGGGAGACGGCGAGGCTGGGGTGGGGGGTTATGGGGAGGGGAGGTGCTGCAGGGTACTCGGCAACAAGGGACCAAAACAACACCCTGACGATTATCTTTGAGGTCAATCTTGATTAACCCTTTCGTGT
>JADBJO010030910.1:7500-12500 GCA_016801955.1 Conus betulinus | reverse complement strand
CTCTCAGCCCCCCCCCCCTCCCCCTCCCCGCTACCCCCCCCCCCCCCCCCCCCCCCCCCCCCCCCCCCCCCCCCGTGTCTCAATGACAGTTTGTTCATAACCAAAAAAAAAAAAGAAAGAAAAAAAAAAAAAAAAGAAAAAAAGAAAAAAAGAATTGGCACTGTTGAAACGATTTTTTTTTTTTTTTTTTTGCTTGAAGAGGACAGTGTGGTGTTTTGCGCTCTCTGTCTCTTTCTGCCTGCCTGCCTGCTCTCTCTCTCTCTCTCTCTCTCTGCTCTGCGTGCGTGCGCGTGTGTGTGTGTGTGTGTGTGTGTGTGTGTGTGTGTGTGTGTGTGTGTGTGTGTGTGTGTGCGTGTGAATGCGCGTGTGTGTATGCATCTGCATGTATATGTGTGTGCATATTCCCTTTCATGCGTGTGGTGTGGGTGTATGTTCTTTTAATAAAGGTGATTTTGACATCATTTATGATATAACATCTAGTCCTATATGATTGTCCCACTTTGTCTAAAGATCTGTACAGCTATTGGGCAATAAAAATGTGTCATTGTCAGTGCCTCTCTCTCTCTCTCTCTCTCTCTCTCTCTCCTCTCTCTTCTCATCTCTCTCCCCTCTCTCTCTCTCTCTCTCTCTCTCTGTGTTTGTTTGTGTCTCGTTGATTGCCTGTCCGTCTGTCCTGTCTATCTCTCTCTGCTCTTCTCTCTCTCTCTCTCTCTCTTCTGTCTGTCTGTTTGCCTGTCCTGTCTTCTGCCTGTCTCTGTCTGTCTGTCTGTCTGATTACCTGATGATTACTGGCTGATTACCTGTCTGTCTGTCTGTCTGTCTGTGTCTGTCTGTCTCTGATCAGAAGTCTGGCGACCAAACTTGCTACTATTGTATTTGCGGTCTGTCGGCGTCCGAAACTATCTCCCTGACAGCGTTGGTGGGGGGGGGGGGGGGGGGGGGGGGGGGGGGGGGAGGAGGGGGGGGGAGGGGGGGGGAGGGGGGGTGGTAGGAGGTTTGGGTGGGAGCGGGTGGGTGGCATTTTCGAGAGCGGGGGAAGGGGCATTTTCGTCAGCTGTCTTCAGAGATTTGAACAATGTCTGTGTCTCTGTTTTCCCTTTGACATTGCGCCCAGGATGTATCTACAGAACACGCTGGGTAACGACACAGAGTATACATTTCACACTACAACCGCCCAGACTTGACTGCAGTTTGTTTCATCGTAATCTCCGTTCACATCTGAGTGGCATTGGACTGTTTTTAAGAGAAAGGAGAGAGTTGAGGAGGGGGTGGGGAAAAAAAACGGGGGGGAAAACCATGTGAAGAAAAAGGCAAAAAAAAAAAAAAAAAAAAAAAAAAGGAAAGAAAAAAAAAACGTGAAAAAGGACAAGGGGGAGAAAAGGGGGGTGGGGGGGACAAAACGGGGGAGAGAAAAAAAACTGGACAAGAGGGAGACAAACGGGAAAAAAGAGGAAAAGAGGAGAAAGGGACGGGGAGGGAAAAGGATGAAGGAGAAAAACAGGATTAAAGGATGGAGTGGTGTATGTCCGCATGGACGGGGAGGGGGGGGGGGGGGATGGAGGGGGGGGAACGTTAGTAGGATGGGGATAGATGATAGAAATGAGCAGATGGTCTGTACTTGAACAAACAAGATCAGGCCATCAGGAAACAACCAAATAAAACAGTGAAAAACAGAAAAATAGAAAAAGTAATTGATTAACAATTATCGTCGTCAGAACGGAGGCTTAATCCATCAGGAGAGAAAGATTTAAATAGAGAGAGAGAGAGAGAGAGAGAGGGAGGAGAGAGAGAGAGAGAGGAGAGAGGACAGACAGAGAGAGGAGAGACAGACAGACAGACATACAGACAGACAGACATACAGAGATACAGACAGAGAGACAGAGAGAGAGAGAGAGAGAGAGAGGAGAGAGAGCGAGTGAGGGCGAGAGAGGAGGAGAGATGAGGGAGAGAAGAAAGAGGGAAAAGAGAGGACAACAGATAGAGCAAAAGACAGAGAAAGAAAAGAGAGATAGGACAGACAGAGAAAGAAAGAGAGAGAGAGAGAGAGCGAGAGGAGAGAGTGAAAGGAGAGGAAAAAGAGGAGAGAAAGAGACAGACAGACAGAGACAGAGGAAAGAGAGAGAGAGAGAGGACAGGGAGAGAGGAACAGGGAAGAGCCCGGCGGACAGACAGACAGACAGAGAAAGAAAGAGAATGAAAAGAGACAGACAGACCGACAGAGAGAGAGAGACAGAGAGAGAGACAGACAGACAGACAGACAGACAGACAGACAGACAGAGAGACAGACAGTACCGCTTATAGCCCAGCCGACCACAAAGAGTCATTCTCCATCAGGAACCAAACGAGAACCGAAATGTAACCAATCAGCAATCATCATCGCAGTCAGTAGTGAAGCTTCTGTCAGGGTGATGGTGTCTCGCGGACGTGGAATAAGAAAAAAAGGCACAACTGAACACCACCGACACGACACAGCCACTGCGCAGCGTCACCACCGACGACACGACACAGCCACTGCGCAGCGTCACCACCGACACGACACAGCCACAGCGCAGCGTCACCACCGACACGACACAGCCACCGCGCAGCGTCACCACCGACACGACACAGCCACAGCGCAGCGTCACCACCGACACGACACAGCCACCGCACAGCGTCACCACCGACACGACACAGCCACTGCGCAGCGTCTCCTCCGGAGGGCTACATGACGACGATTTGATACTGATTGATACCTGTGAACACCGACGGAAGGGGGGGGGGGGGGGGGGGGGGGGGGGATTGTAGGGGGAGCGGGTATGAACTAGCCATTAACTTCAACTCAAACATCAAATCTGTCCTCTTTTACGGATCAGAGCGACCTGGAGAACCACAAAAGACCACCATACACAAAACTGCAGACCTTCGTTAACAGCTGTCTGCCAAAGATCCCCCACAGCCACTGGCCAGAGACAATCAGCAACAAACAGCTGTGGGAAAGAAGTAACCAACTGCCTGTAGAGCAAGACATCCGGAAAAGAAGATGGCGGTGGATGGATAGGACACACTCTTAGACCCCCCTCCCCTCCGACAACGCCACCAGAATAGCTCTGACCTGGAATCCTCAAGGCAAGAGAAGGCGAGGAAGATCAAGAAACACCTGGATGCTTATTGTTTGTATAATAAGCAGCAGCACATTATGAGAGTGAGAAGTGTCAGTACACCACACATTCAAGCATGTACAAACCCAGACACTTTGTATCAAACGCCGAAACACTAACATCAGCAAAAAAATGTCCATTTGTAAGAGAACAGACAGACTGGATAGTGTGTGAGAGATCGGTTTACAAAAAAAAAAAAAAAAAAAAAAAAAAAAAAAAAAAAAAAAAAAAGAGGAAAAAAACGATGGTCATAAAAAAAAGACAGGTTATTAAAAAAAAAAAAAAAAAAAAAAAAAACAAAAAAAAGAGTTTAGTAGTGGAAATTGTTTTGTTTTTCCGTTTTTGTATTTTTAGGCAGATGAAGAGGGACAGTGTGAAGCGCAAAAAAAATGATGAGGGGTGGATTTCGGCCTTGGGGGGGAAAAAAAAAGAAAGAAAAAAAAAAAAAAAAAGAAGAATAAATCACGCCTCAGGTGCTCCACTGATCCGGCAACTAATGCCAATCAAACACACACACACACACACACACACACACACACACACACACACACACACACACACACACACACACACTCACTCACCTGGAGGTGGGACCAGGAGGCGGACACCTGGCAGATGGGTTACAGCTGGGGAGAAAAGGAGAAACGTTGCCCAGGAATCTTGGTTGTTGGCGGGCAGCTGTTGATGGCCAATGCTCTGGCAATACGAGAGCAAATGGGTCTAAGTAAGTAAGTAATGAACTGTACATGTGGGGAAAATACCACTGGGAAAGCGTGTTTCAAGTGAGGTGACTACAGCTGGAAAAAAAAACGAAACACATTCTCAAAAGAATGTTCAGTGAGTCCCCCGCCTAACAACGGGGAACAAACCAATTACCAGACAGAAACACGACGCGTTTCGACCTCTTAGGTCTAATTCAGGCAAGGGATAAACAACATTCAACACAAGGAAAACGAAAGAAGGAAGCGATCAATTATCTTCTCATATTCGGTGCAAGATGGGCGTTGAATGAAAGTGTGGTGGCCGTTGGGAAGGGGACAAAGGAGAGATAATAATCGTGATAAAAATAATCATGTTAACAGTAATCGTAATGATTATGATAACGATGATGATAATAGATATCAAAAACTAAAGAGAGGATTACTACTATTTAGGTGACAATGTCGTGATAGTAGCTGTAGTGTTAATAATGGCTATACATAAAGAAGGGGAGAAAGGAGAAGCGGTAGAGGATGGTGTAGTTCATCTCGCGCCTGAAGAAGACCTAAGAGGTCGAAACGCGTCGTGTTTGGTCTTGTCATTTCGCTGCCCCCGTTGTTTGGCAGACTCACTGACAATTCTTAAAACTACTGAAGAGCAGGGAAGATAAGACAATTTGAAAAAAAAAAAAATCCTGCAAGGACGAATGCCTATGCTGCATTGGCACAGAGATGTTGTTAGCCTAGAGTTCGCAAAATGTGCCACTTCTGATGCCCCGGAGCTCTAGACAAAGTCAAGTCCGGTCAAGGTCAAAGGAAAAACCCCAAGGGGTCAGTCAGCAGCGGTCACTGCAAGCGCACTGCAGACTTCGTCCAACACTGGATTCGTCATTTTTGAGACAGAGTCACACAGGAGCAGCGAAACAGTATTCCGTGCCGGGAAAAAAAAAAAAAAAAAACAAAAAACCCCTGTACCACAGTGTTTTTCCTAAGAGTCGGTTTAAAATTAATTTATTTCCTCCTGTTTGCAATCATATACATGCTTTACAGTAAATGTCGAAATTTGAACAGCAACTAGCTGGTGCGTATATAGGGTGGTCAAATGCCTCTATTTACATACATTATGTTGCAAAGGAAATGGCAGAGACTATTACAAAGCTCCTAT
>JADBJO010030910.1:0-2500 GCA_016801955.1 Conus betulinus | reverse complement strand
TCTTGGGTGGTCCGTGTGAGGGAGGTGAAAGGGTGGGGATGAAGTGGAGAGAGATACGATGCTTTGCTGTGTCTCTCGGCTTTGGGCCGCACCCCCCCCCCCCCCCGCACCCCCCCCCCACACCCACCCCACCCACCTCCCCCCCCACCCCCGCCCCCCTCCCTCACTCCCTCCTACCCCTTGGTATTCTTTACGTGTGGGGATTTGTGATTTTTGTGGTCCCCTTCCCCCCCGCCCTCGGCGCGCACCTTCCCCCACTCCACCTTACAACACACGGGCCACCCACCCCACCCACACCCACACACTATCTCTCGCTCTACGAGCGTCGCGCTTCTTCTCCTCTCTCTCTCTCTCTCTCTCTCGATGATAGCATTCACCACAGCCCCTCCACACACACACACCCACAAACACACCCACGCACACACCACCCAACCCTACCCCCACCAACACACACATAAAAAACAAACAGCCACGCTCCCGACACAAACCGAGATAGTAGAGTAGAGATACTAGAGGAGATAGAGAGCGATCGAGAGCGCGACAGACCTCTACCTCTTCACCGCTCAGCGAGCGTCAGGTCATGGTTGCATTCCTCTCCCCTTCCCTCTGCCCAACCCGCCCCGCCCAGGTCCCGTATCACCGCTGTCCCTCCGCTCCCAAACCCCCCCCGCCCCCCGAGACCGCGCGATTTCAACTCCGCTTCCCCGTCCTTATATTTTTCAACAACAATCTCTCTACCACCCTCCTCTTCTACAAAAACCCCCCCCCCATATCATCCAACCCACCACCACCTCGGCCATTTGGTGACAAGGTTTTAACACCACAACGCGTTCACCTCCTTTCCTCCGTACAACTCTCTAAAGACCGCTCCCCCCCTTGTTATCTCTTTTCCACACTCCCAAAGCATCCATCTGGTTTGTGTGGTGTTGGGGTGGTGTTTTTCGTTTTCGGTCCTCGTTGGGCGTCCCGGGGGTTAGTGGGGGGTTGTGCCCCATCTTGCCCCCGTTTTTTACCGTGGCTTCCTGTCCCTGTCCCTTGTCCTTGTTTTCACTCCTGCAAGTCCCATCAAACACCTTAAAAAGTGAACCAGAGGTTGTGGGCATCAATTTTTTTTTTTAATCTTAGGGTTATTAAGGCTGTGTCAGAAACAACTTCATAGCTAGGACCACCCTCAGGCTAATATCAAAATGTTTGTTATGCTCAGCCCATCGTTTTGCGTGATTGTCTTTCAGTGTCTTCAGTCGTAAGCACCTCCTAGCAGACACCTTATTTAATCAGTCCTCCAAAATCCCTCGAAAGGTCGGAATGTGGCTGCCCACGTGGCTGGGTAATCAAAAACGGTCACAACACACGTAATGTTTCTCATCCCCCGCTGATGCATTTGTACCATAGTGTTTCAAGTAGTTCGGCTGTTCGGATGGTTCCCTGGAGTCTTTTTAGCCAGGTACAGACAACACAACAACAACACACAGTCATACTGAATGGTTTGGGGGATTCAGAAGGACAGATTCAAAACAGTTGTTCAGTCGTAAGGTTTAGCCGACGGTACAGAGGGATGGTTTCTCCCTGCTTCGACGTAGAGGCTATAGACACACGGTGAAGAGAGATAGAGCCGAGAGAGAGAGAGAGAGAGAGAGAAGAGAGCACCTCCTTACCACCTTCCCTTTCCCTACGCTCAAACAAACACTTTTCAAGCTATATAGACCCCAGTTTTTACAGAAATTACTTTCACTAAACCTCCGCCCTCCCACATCTTGCACCCCCACCCACCCCCGTCTCTGCCTCTCACAGCCCCCCCCCCCCCCCCCCCCCCCCCCCCCCCCCCCCCCCCCCCCCCCCCCCCCCCCCCCCTCCCCTCCCTCTCTTATACCCCAACTCCCCCTCACCCCGCTCTCTCCTCCAGGACAAGGTCCATTTAAATATAGTTCTACAAAATTGTCACAATCCATCAAATATATTCCATCCTCCTTTGACGTCAGTCTGGTCCTAAGCACCCCCCCCCTCCCTCCCCCACCCCCATCCCGGAGGCTAGTAGCGAGCAGCAGCAGTCTTAACGGAGCGACCCAATCAGTTCGCCAGTCTCTCGATCTCACAGGTTTTAACCGACTTTTTCTTTGCTGTTCAGCTCTCTAATTAATGGAAAACTGGGCAAATGTACGATCTCGCTCGCCGCCGCGCTTGCTATTGTCCACACACGACCTTCAGGTCAACTGTCTTCGTTGGAACTGACCTGTTTCCGGGGGAAAAAAAACCCTTGGAGACGAAAGGGTGGAGGGAGGGAATGGGGTGGGTGGGGTGGGGTGGGGATGGAGTGGGTGGATAACAAACTGCTTGTTCCTGATCTTTAATGCAGAGATCTCCTCTCTCAAGGACACTAGGGGGCGCCCGATTTTTGTTTTATTTCCCTTCCCGCCCCTCCTTGCTGGCTGGCTGGCTGTTTACGGCCAGACTGGGCCTTCAAAGGGCAACCTCGTTTTGGGCTGGAACCACACACGAGACC
>JADBJO010030909.1:0-17322 GCA_016801955.1 Conus betulinus | reverse complement strand
AGGGTGAGAAAGAAATATGTATGCTTGTATGTATGTATTAGCTGCTTACTTAACAGTTGAGCTGACCACTCTGACTGTTGACACTTTCTGACCTCCCTTGCATCCGGATCCTCAAGCATAGGAAGATCTACCCTTATATTTTACATGTGACTTCAGTTTTTCCGCAGCTTGTTTCTTTACCACACTTTCTTTTCGTTTTACTTCTACCCTTCACTGGCTGCTTTGGGGGTACTGTTGGATTCCGTTTTTGAACCTTTGCTGGTGAGAACACCATGGAATTGTAGACTGAGCTATATCTCTACTTGATGCCAAGGACATACAGTCGTAATTATTCGCGTCGTCGTAATGAGTGTCTGATTGTGGACAGCAAAATAACAATTAATTTATTTCTGGGGAGCCATGGTCTGATCCAGCTGAGGAAAGGTCTGGGAGAAGGCAGCATGAACAGATTTGTCTTTAAAACAGCTTAGACGATGAACTCCCTAGACTTCCAGAGAAGGCTGTCACATTTCAAATATAGACGATGAACTCCCTAGACTTCCAGAGAAGGCTGTCACATTTCAAATATAGACGATGAACACCCTAGACTTCCAGAGAAGGCTGTCACATTTCAAATATAGACGATGAACTCCCTAGACTTCCAGAGCAGGCTGTCACATTTCAAATATAGACGATGAACTCCCTAGACTTCCAGAGAAGGCTGTCACATTTCAAATATAGACGATGAACTCCCTAGACTTCCAGAGCAGGCTGTCACATTTCAAATATAGACGATGAACTCCCTAGACTTCCAGAGAAGGCTGTCACATTTCAAATATATATCTAGTCTTGCCATGTTTTTTTTACCCGCATGACATTTTCCCACCTCGAACCTTTGCAAAATTATTATTAAGACAATGAGGGAGGAATTTACAGTCTGCGCTTGTTTTCTCCCATTACTAAATTGACCAACAATGTCTGTGAATGCGCGCGCATGTGTGAAAGAATAATCAACTCGTTTAAGAAGAACCAAGTGTTTCATTTGCTTAAAAAAACAAAAAAAACAAAACAAACAAAAAACACCAGGGGAAAAACCAGCGGCTTTGTGTATTTAAAGTGTGAAGCGAACTTCTGCGTCTAACTGAAGCTCATTGTACAGTCCAACCGCCAAGGACACAGAGTACAGGACTACGTCTCTGGTTCGTCTGTGTCCTTGGCGGAAACTATCCCCTCTCTTTCCAGATTTTGCTTCCTTTGCATCATTTTGCTTCATTTTCTGCCCTCAGTCACTCCGTTTTGAAACCCATTGTATACGTTCGAAAACTAAATTATTCTGATTAAAAGTTATCGGATGCCAACAGATTCAGCCTATAGTCAGAATGGTGCTGAGATTTGGGGTTTGAAGAAGGGAGATGAGAGAAAGAAATTACACTTATTGGCGATTTTTATAATTCAAAGAACCATACCCCGAATTTTGCTTTATGGCAAGCTTAAGCTTCCTCCTCCTACTCCTCCCCCCATCCCTCCCTCCTTTCCTCCCTCCAACCCTCCCTCCCTGCGTCCCTCCATCCCCCTCCATCCCTCTCTCCATCCCCCCTCTTCCTTCTCCTCCCTCTATCCCTCCCTCCCTCCACCCCCACCCCTCCTCCCTCCCTCCTTCTCTCCATCCCTCGCACCCTCCATCACCCCCTCCCTCCCTCTCTCCATCCCATACTCAGCCAGTCTCCTTATGCCATCACACTGTGCCGTGACGTTTTTTTTTTTTTTTTTTTTTTTAAAAATCTCTCGGCCTGTGACGTATTTACGCGTACCATGATGACGACTTTAGCAAATAAAATGGGCAACTGATGAAGGGGCATCACAGCCCCGAAAGCTCTGGCCATGAATTCATTTCCAAAACTGTGTTTGGGTCTTGTTATACTAATTTCAAGCTTAATAGATTTCCGATAATATGTAGAGAGTATGTTAGACACTGGTTTTAAAGTGAAACTTATGAATGAGCATAGACCACCTGTCACAGCTTACATTTTTTTACCTCTGGGTATGGGAGGGAAATCAACATGTTCAGGTCACACCGGCCTTTTCTCTGTCAGTCCTCCTCCTTCTGCCCTACTGTTACCCTGTCTGTTGGTTCACACCCAGAAGCCTGGCGTCGTCTTATGTCCTCTGTCTGTTGGTCACATCCAGAAGCCTCGCGTCTGTCTTATGTCATCTGTTGGTTCACATCCAGACATCCAGAAGCTATGCCTCACGTCTGCCTTGCAGTCGTCGCGGTGTTGATTATTTACGGCTCACCTCTGTGTCTGCGTGATTCTGGTGGGCGTTGTGATACCTGTGATACCTGTTGCTGTTGCTGTTGTCCAGGTCCACATTTATGGAGATTTCTGGGCGCCAGGAAACTTGGCGATTTTCTGCAGTTTCTCTCCCTGACGATGAGGGGCTCAGGGGTAGCTTTTGTTTGTTTGTTTTTTTTTTCTTTTTGTACTCCCTTCTTATAGAACAGGGAGTACTTTAGAACGGGGAACGAAGAAATGCTGTCTGTGTGTCTGTCTCTGTGTCCGTGGTCAAAATGTGTTCCACTCGCTCCAGACAAAACTACTGGGCCGATCTTTCTGAAAATTTGTAGGTATGTTTATTATGGGCCACGGATGATGCCCTATGTTTCAGTTTACCGCTGTAACGGCCTGTAACGGGTTTTCTTCTTTATGGAATATCTCAGAAAGTACTTGGCCGATCTTTGTAAAAATGAGCAGGTACGTTCACTATGGGTCACAAATGATGCCCAATGTTTTAGTTTACCTCGTTATAGCCGTTACTAACGGCTGTAGTGGTTTTTTTTTTCTTCTTTATGGAAAATCTCAGAAAGTACGTGGCCGATCTTTCTGAACATTTGTAGGTATGCTCATTATGGGTCACGAATAATGCCTGGTGTTTTAGTTTACCGTTATAATCGTTACTAACGGCTGTAACGGCGTGTAACGGTTTTTCTTCTTTATGGAATATCTCAGAAAGTACTTGGCCGAACTTTCTGAAAATTAGCAGGTATGTTCATTATGGGTCACAGATGACACCCGATGTTTTAGTTTACCCCGTTAAAGCCGTTACTAGCGGCTGTAACAGCCTGTAACGGTTTTTTCTTTTTTATGGAATATCTCAGAAAATACTTGGCCGATCTTTGTGAAAATTAGCAGGTATGTTCATTATGGGTCACGGATGGTGCCTGATGTTTTACTTTACCCCGTTATAGCCGTTACCAACGGCTGTAACGGCCTGTAACGGTTTTTCTTCTTTATCGAATATCTCAGAAAGTATGTGGCCGATCTTTCTGAAAATTTTGTAGGTATGTTCATTATGGTCACGAATAATGAGCGATGTTTTAGTTTGTCCGTTTTTAGCCGTTACTAACGGCTGTAACGGTTTTTCTTCTTTATGGAATATCTCAGAAAGTACTTGGCCGATCTTTCTGAAACTTAGCAGGTATCTTCATTATGGGTCACGAATAATGAGCGATGTTTTTTAGTTTTACCGTTGTAGCCGTTACTAATGGCTGTAACGGCCTTAACAGATTTTCTTCTTTATGGGAATATCTCAGAAAGTACTTGGCCGATCTTCGTGAAAATTAGCAGGTATGTTCATTATGGGTCACGGATGATGCCCGATGTTTTACTTTACCCCGTTATAGCCGTTACTAACGGCTGTAACGGCCTGTAACGCGTACGGTTTTTCTTCTTTATGGAATATCTCAGAAAGTACTTGCCCAATCTTTGTGAAAATTAGCAGGTATGTTCACTATGGCTTACGGATGATGCCCGATGTTTCAGTTTACCGTTATTGCCGTTACTAACGGCCATATCGGCTTGTAATGGTTTTTTCTTCTTTATGGAAATATCTCAGAAAGCACTCGGCCGAACTTTCTGAAAATTTGTAGGTATGTCCCTTACGGGCGACGGGTGATGCCCGACGTTTTAGTTTACCGTTGTAGCCGTTACTGACGGCTGCAACGGCCCATAATAGTTTTTCCTTTATATGAAATGTCTCAGAAAGTACTTGGCCGATCTCTCTGAAAATTGTGTAGGTATGTTCATTATGGGTCACGGATCATGCCCGACGTTTAATTTACTAACAGCCCATAATGGTTTTCTTCTTGATGGAAAATCTTAGAAAGTTATTGGCCGATCTTTCTGAAAATTTGTAAATATGTTCATTATAGGTCACAGATGATGGCCAATGTTTACCAGAATAGCCATTACTAATGGTTACACCAACCCAAGACGGTTTTTACTCTTTATGGAATATATAACGAGTATTCAAGATAAACTGGGAGTACGCTTATATGCTTTGCATCTTGTTTCAGTTCTAGAGTTGAAATTAGAAAGGACCTGGGCCCCAGCAGCCAGCCTTCTAAAGGAAGGATTTGCAGTTGGTGTGTGATACTGTCTGTCACATGGTGGTTGGTCCTTTTCTCTGGTACTTGAGGCTATCTTCTCGGCTGTCTGTGCTAGGTACTCTTCTTTTTCTCTTGTACTTGAGGCTATCTTCTCGGCTGTCTGTGCTAGGTACTCTTCTTTTTTTCTCTTGTACTTGAGGCTGTCTTCTCGGCTGTTTATGCTAGGTACTCTATTTCTCGCTCATTTGAGCATGTTATCCGTGAAGCCTCTTTTTTTCCGTTTGTTTGTTCTTATATTTTTTTTAAAAAACGTCTCTCCACCTGAGCAGATCCGTGTGATTCTCAGGTACGGTAAATAAAGGATACTGGGGCGGCAGCCATTGAATGACAGGCTCCTGTTTGTGTGTTGGTTTCAAGTGGAGGTCAATAATAAGTGTGCCTGCTTTGATGCTGAGGCTGATGTCCAGATAGTAGATGTTGTTTGTCCTCCACTCTGTAATGAACTTTTAGGGTGAGGATGTCGAGAATGAAGAGGTTTCTGTTGTCCGCTGTATCACCATATAATTTATAAACCTCTTCCACATTGTATTCTCCGTCCCAAGACCTGGTTGACATCAGTATTTTTCCATAGTCCGAGCCATGTACATGCTGACCATACCTGGAGCCGTATGTGTGTCCCAGTACGGTTTAAACCTCCGTCGTTTGATCTTTCCATATCGATAGATGACGTTGTGTACCAACATGGTTTTGAAGACGGATACAAGATTCTGGAGATGCGGCTGGGAGATTAAAGTGTTCCATGTCAGCTTTGATGGAGGTGCCCACTTCTTCATGAAGAATGTTTGTGTAAAGATCCACTACAGCAATGAGCACTTCAAGCACCACGTTCAAAGTCCAGTTTGGCTTTGTTCAACAGCCGTGTGTGTGTGTGTGTGTGTGTGTGTGTGTGTGTGTGTGTGTGTGTGTGTGTGTGTGTGTGTGTGTGTGTGTGTGTGTGTGTGTGTGTGTGTGTGTGTGTGTGTGTGGTGCCTTGCACAAACGATAGCCCTTTGGTGACTACGAGAACTCAAAGACGTAAATTATTTTACATCATCGGTTATATCATTTGTGTAAACTTTGTTATATTTTTCTTGAGACGCAGCTTAACAGTTTAAAACACACAACCATCCCCAACCATCTTTCATCAAAGTCTTATGTAACATGTTCCACCTGATGTGATGATGATTATATATCTACGTCCATTTACATTTTTCTTTCAGTAGAAGACTAACACTGTTCATTTGAATTTTGATCAGGCTAAATCATGGTTGAGAATTAAATTGTTATATATTTGAAAGTAAAGTCATTTCCAGGACTTGATAAGGATAACAATTTTCTCACAATATTTTAACATAAAGTGTGTGTGTGTGTGTGTGTGTGTGTGTGTGTGTGTGTGTGTGTGTGTGTGAGTGAGTGTGAGTGAGTGCGAGTGTGTGCATGTTTGCTTTTTTGTGTGTTTGTTTGGAGCCCTAATGCGGCATCCATAGATGAGTGAGTTAAAACAAGATTTGATCCTATTCATGTGAGACATTCCACTACCTTCCATTCCCTTCAAGTTGATTTGAGACCAGGGTTATCTGGACGATTCCAGTGTGTGCAGGCCACTTGATCAGTTACTTTGCACTTTGTTCTGAACTACGAAGTCAGAGAAGGCGCGGGTGTCCAAAGAGATGGAATAAAGGAAGAGGTCGGCAGAATTTGATTTCATTATTTTCTTCCCTGAACTGGGCTTCCAGGTCTAGATCCAATCAGATGTGAACTTAAATAGG
The DNA here is from genome assembly GCA_016801955.1 of Conus betulinus. Lineage (NCBI taxonomy): Eukaryota > Metazoa > Mollusca > Gastropoda > Neogastropoda > Conidae > Conus > Conus betulinus. Next base: position 11,148 of record JADBJO010030909.1, on the reverse strand, counting down.
GTAAACTCTGAAGCCGACGCCGAAAAGCTCACCGACGCATATCACCCTTGATCAATGGCAGACAAGGAACATTTTCTTATCAACACAGCCCATCCTTTCCCTAAAATCAGTCTCCTGGGCGGGAACCGGGGTAATGGAATACGTGCCATCATGAATAAAACTGCAAGTGAAAGGATCCCCCCCCCCCCCCCCCCCCCCCCCCATTCAGCCATACATCTCTATAAACACTGACAAAAAGTGCAACGTCTAGGATTGTTTTCAGCGGATGCAATAAAGATCCCTGAAAATGCCCAATACAGAAGTTACTCTGCAGTTTAAATTCAACATGAATTCCATGCACTGATCCCTATTGTATCTTGCTGGCAAGGAATTCCCACACTGTCCTTGCGAGGTATCGCCAACTTGCTTTGCTTCTGGAGAGATACTGTAAAGACACTTTTCTACTTGGCAAGACAGTAGCTAAAGTACATAACATGCCTCAGTTGGCAAACTGCCAGGGTTGTCAGTCTGGAGACAGGCAGCCCAGGGTGAATAGCCATGCCTGCTTTGGTGTCCTCACTCAAACAGATGATCTATGCAGAAGATGAAGCTGAATTTCCTTTAGGATCAAGGAAATTTTCACTGGTTGCAGTTCATATACCTGGGTGTGTGCATGTTGAACACAAGACACATGGGTGGTGTGCGCTGGCGTCTTTACATTCTAAGGGTATATGTGAGGAAAAAAAAAAAAAAGAAAAGGAAAAAAAAAAAAAAACCCCAGTAAACACAACCCTGTATTTTCTTGTCATATAGAGCTGTAAAAAAAAGCAGGACAGGTCAGTTTGGGGACTCCTGTTTGTAAATATACTTTGTCGTCATTTATTCCCCCCCCCCCCCCCCCCCCCCCCCGGCCATATACGGGGTCCCTTCAATCCTATTTTCAATCCACTTTGCCTGAATTCATGTGTCTTCTATTCCTCTGCTGAGAAGTTAACGGTACAATGACAACGCAGAAAAAAAACTCATAATGCAAGGCAGCTTAAGCTTCTTGATGGACCACTTGTTTAGGGGGAAAATGTGGAGGGGGGAGGAGGCAACAGTTATGTTACTTCATGGCTGCCTTCTAGCTAATTAGAAGCTTTCCCCAAATCACAAAGAGATGAAATAATATAAAGTTCAACCTAACTTCAGAAGCTTATCATCATCCATTTAAAACAGAGCAAAACTAATACATTACGTTATACCCAGACAACCACACACATGCATGCACACATACACACCTCCAACACATGAATGAATATTTTACATTATATATTCTTACTAAAGGGAGTGTTGTTATACAGCACATAAACCAAACAGGCCTTTGTACAATGCAAACAAACATTTAATCATGATGTGTACAAAATTATTACTACAATGTCCACAGATGTGGACAAAAGACATATTAAAATCAACAATACAAATGGAAGAAGGAAAAGCCAGAGATACATGTTCAAGAGCTGACATAGAAATAAATATTGCCAGTACAAGTTGAGAAAACCTGATATCAATAAACTCAGAATTCACAAGAAAATCAAATGCAATGGCACTCTTCTTTAAAAAAAAAAAAAAAAAAAAAAAAAAAAAAAAAGGTAGCTCTGAGGACAGAGGTGGGGTGGGGTATAATTTAAACAATGAAGAGTGGAGCTTAGACTATGATTAAAAAAAAAAAAAAAAGGGGGGGGGGAAAATTGCAGAACACTGCTGACAATTTTTGTTCACCAATTCACACAAATGTTGGTCATTAACTTTTTACAACAGATGCTCTCCTCCCATAAACCGAAGAACAAATACAAAACAATTTTAGTCTGTCAATTATTTCACAACTTGATGCGTCCTCATCACTACACAACCGCAAAAGTCGCATGTACCCTCACATCTTTCTTTTTGTGTTTTTGCAGTTTCCAATACTGTCATTATCATTTTCAAAGATAACACCATTTTCAAAAAATCACACCCACACACACACTTTATCACTTTCACCTTTATTAAGTCATAAAATGACACCCACACAGATACATTATCACTTTCACCTTTATCAAGTCATAAAATCACACCCACACAGACACATCACTTTCACCTTTATTAATTTGATAAAAGTGAAAGTGCTAATGTGTCTGTGTGGGTGTGATTTTATGACTTGATTATCAAGTCATAAAATCACACCCACACAGAAATTCACTTTCACTTTTATCAAGTCATGAAATCACACCCACACAGACATTATCACTCTCACCTTTATCATGTCATCAAACCATACCCACACAGGCACATTATCACTTTCACCTTTATCAAGTCATAAAATCACATTCACGCAAATAGTTTCATTGAAATTGAAAACAAAATCAAATGAATTAGGCAATGGAGTAAAAACCTAGGCAGGTAAGCATACATTCACTATGGAGAGACAATGGGCACATATTTGTTTTTAACTACAGTCAGAAAGAACTCAGGTACATAGCTGAAGTGAAGGTCAACAAAGGCATGAGAATGTCTTGTTCTACAATGCACCTAAACAATGTCTGAAAACATCTGTGTGTCAAACACACAGACAGTGGTGTTTTGATGACAATAGTGTTTTGGTGACAAATATCCAATTGGAATCCAAACCTTCAAAAGTGGATTTTGTCAATAATAGCATCTGAAACAATAATAGCATCTGAAACATAATAGCATCTGAAATATATAGCATCTGAAATATTCCAATTTTATCTGACACTACCATGTTCTACCTAAATACGTAATCAAATACAGAACAGAAAAGGGGGTTGTGGTATGCGTATGTTGGATCAGAACAGGCGCCACTGAGCACCACCAAAGTGACTCAGCAACAGTGCAGTGTCTCCTCCGGTGGGTTGTCTCTTGACAACTTGACATCGACTGCTCCCTATGGATTGCCGGTGATGGGGCTGCGGCAGAACTGACTGGCTGTGGCTGTGGACAGGGTGTCAGCGGCGTGGGTGCACTGCCACTGAGGTGGCACAGAAGATGGGACAGCAAAAAAAAAGCCATCATGCATGCACACTGAAGCCCATGCCGTCTGTCCACACAGACCAGGCCATCAACAGCCGGTGGGATGATGACATGCAAATCAAAACACAACACTGCTGTGGGAACATGACATGTAATGACATGCAAATCAAACACATGTACACTGCTGTGGGATGAATGACATGCAAATCAAACACATGTACACTGCTGTGGGATGAATGACATGCAAATCAAACACATGTACACTGCTGTAGACATCATTCCTGTTGGTGGAAGGTGGCTACCTTGACAGTTGGGTTGAAAACAATCACTCCGGCAAAAATCTCACCAATTCAGAAAAAAAGAGTTCCAGCTGACTAACAAACGAGATCAGGTCTCATTATAATCATAGTAATAGCAATCTATATTATCTGTATTTTTTGTTTTAGTTTTTAGACTTACATGCATTTCATAACTACCTTTTTGCTTTAAACCATTTTACATTTCCTAACTTTGGTATATAGTTTTTGCCATTTTGCATTGCACTATTCTGGTGTATTTCTGACACAAATAATGATTGATCATGGCCATCGTTGGTGAGCCTTGTGTAGACAGCTGTTTCAGACACAGTAAAAGACAGGTGCCATATTTTCTGAGATGCATTACCTACAACGCAGGTGAAACACATTTCATTTCAAGAAAATCAATGGAGGCACTCTTTACTACAGTGTCCTGCATGCCAAGACTAGAGTCATAATTTGAAACTAAAATGAAAGTTCTAGAAATAAATGCACAAGACGAATCATTCATTACAGAAATGACTCTGAACACAGGCATGGATGACTAGCAAAAGGCAAACAAAGCAAAACAAATCAAAAAGCAGCAGCAGACCAGAAAGGCATTGATGATGGAAGAACTGTTAACCTGCACTTGTTTTTCCCCACTACTTAACTGTTAGGCATTGAAAAGGAATGATGAAAGCAATTGTTCAGTGAAATACATGGCAACTCTGGCATGAGATATGTACTAACTACTACATCTTATACACACTTTTGACGTAAACATGAAAAAAAAAGATTGTGTAACTGCCAAGCAAAGTTAAAACATCTTCCAAAGGATGACATTTTGACTGAACATGACCACAAAAAAATTTTTTTCATGTAACAGGTGTGCTCATGACCACAAACACACCATCAAGATGTGAATCATACACACATAGCTGACATGTTCCACGTTCTACAATGAACACATTCGGCACCAGTCCAACAGCAGTACATTCTTTACAGCGACGGAAATAACTAAAGTTGAGACTTCTACTCGTTGCATCAAGTTTGAAAATGTCATTGCATAACAGGTGGAAAACGTCGCACAGAATGCTGACTGGCAATGGCACAAATCATATGACAACAGGTAGTGTTGACAAGAACTCAACTCTGTTACTTTTTCATGGCACTGTTACTTTTTCATGGCACCACAATGAGCAGCAAGACAAATGCGTCTATTAGGGGGAAAAAAGCAGATTTTCAATGTCCAGGTAAGAGGCAAATCATGCAGATGTCTGACACTGTTTGTCTTTGAGAGTGTACATTTCTCTCCTCCAAAGAACTGGGCGAACACCTCCTGAAACAAAGAGACAGTCCGTTGATCAGTCAGGAACATCATCACTGCAAAGAGAAGTCACTGTGACACTGCATCCAGCCAGCTTTCTCCATACCACCCCCCTTGACACATGAAACTCTTCAACCATTTTCCTTTAGGAGCGTTTTTTTAGCTGAACAGACTAAAAGTTCATGTAAACAGACTGTACCCCCAAAACAAATTCTACACTGTTTCTGACACAAACTCCCCCCCACACACACACCACACACACACACACACACACACACACACACACACATCGACATGGCCATCGCTGGCATTGCTTCAGCCACACACTGCGTTTCTCTCAGGGGAAGATGCACGATGAACTACAGCATCCTTTGAGTTTGTTCTGATTCTACCCCCCCCCCCCCCTCCCCTGCTGATCTCCTTAAACATCCACCTTCTTCCTCATTTGAATCCAGGGGAAGGCAAACTCTGAAGATGTATACCTCCTTGACATTAGCAGCAGTTGTAATGACATGATAAAGAACTGACCAGCACCATCCCAACTCTACACCTACACCTACTCTGGTGATAAAACTGCCAGACAAAGGTCTTCCACTGCTGGCAATGAAGTCCCAACAGTGCATGTGTATCACTGCAGGGGGAAGGAATTCAACCAAACTCTCTGAGTTACTTTCTGTCTTTTGCTCTTCTCTGCCTGAATTCTGGAAGTCACGACTATCATTTATATGAGGTGACCTCACCCTTTGACCTCAATCCTATTTCACCTTGGCCTTGAACCAACCTCACTGATTTTCATTTCAAGGACAGACTGGCGACTGCAGGCCACACTGGTACACTGTTGACCCCAGCCCAAGTCTGGTGACTGCAGGCCAGACCACGCTGTTGATCCCAGCCCAAGTCTGATGACTGCAGGCCAGACCACGCTGTTGACCCCCAGCCCAAGTCTGATGACTGCAGGCCAGACCACGCTGTTGATCCCCAGCCAAGTCTGATGACTGCAGGCCAGACCACGCTGTTGACCCCAGCCCAAGTCACTGCAGGCCAGACCACGCTGTTGACCCCAGCCCAAGTCGATGACTGCAGGCCAGACCACGCTGTTGATCCCAGCCCAAGTCTGATGACTGCAGGCCAGACCACGCTGCTGACCCAGCCCAAGTCACTGCAGGCCAGACCACGCTGTTCACCTCAGCCCAAGTCACTGCAGGCCAGACCACGCTGTTGACCCCAGCCCAAGTCACTGTAGGCCAGACCACGCTGTTGACCCCAGCCCAAGTCACTGCAGGCCCAGACCACACTGTTGACCCCAGCCCAAGTCACTGCAGGCCAGACCACGCTGTTGACCCCAGCCCAAGTCACTGCAGGCCAGACCACACTGTTGACCCCAGCCCAAGTCTGGTGACTGCAGGGCCAGACCACACTGTTGACCCCAGCCCAAGTCACTGCAGGCCAGACCACACTGTTGACCCCAACCCAAGTCTGGTGACTGCAGGCCAGACCACACTGTTGACCCCAGCCCATGGCTGGTGACTGCAGGGCCAAATGATGCTGAAGTGTGAGTGAAGAAGGAAAAGACCCCAAACAATCAAATTGCCTTGCTGCCTCCGTCCTTCAGAGCGGGCATGAGAAGGTTAAAAGAGAGCTGTTCTGTGGTGATACTGGCCAAAACACTCTCCTTATGACAAGGTTTTCTTCAAACTCTGATTTTCATTTAAATTCAGTCCAAGCATCTTCCTATCACTCTTTTCCCCTGTGACTTGCTGTACTACTTACTCCCTTACCTCTTTAGAATGGAACCTTGAAATGCTTCACAAATTCCTCTGTGATTTCCTTTGGCTGCAAGTTCTTCTGTGACACGTCTCAGATAGCCTGGATCTGGATATCCAAAACTGAAGCAAGAAAAACATGAACATGTACATACATCATGTACATCAATATTCTCTCTCTCTCTCTCTCACACACACACACACACACACACACACACACACACACACGCACACACACACACACACACACACACATATATATATACATGTCATATGGCTGGTCCTCTTCCATGAGTAAGCAGGAGGAAAATGTATGATAACATCACAAACTAAAAACTTAACATCTACTCCCCTTCCGCAAGTGATGGGTAAGTAAAAAGGGGGGGGGGGGGGGGGGGGGGGGAGGAGGGGGGGGAGAGGGACTGGGGGGGAGGGGGTACATTTGAGGGGAGTGGGGGTGGGGCACTTCCCTACCCATGTTGAGAGGACACACCTGTTTCAGAACCAAGGTGACCCAGTCACTGGGGCCCACGGCTCTTCATCAGCGGCCATGGTGGGAGAGACTGCCTGCCTGGAGGGTTTCAGGCTTCAAGGGGTGGGTTGGAGGGGGGGAGGGGGGGGTGAAGAGGGGGATAAGAGTTATTGATTGTGGGTCCTTTTAGGGACAGGGGAGGAAGATGAGGTGGGAAAAGGGGGGGAGGGGAGAGCTGAAATAGCAGGCAGGTGATCTCAAAGGGTTGGGCAACAAGCCCTGGTACTGCGGCCAGCAAGGCTGGTTGATGTGAGGGGGGAAGGAAGGGGAGAGACCTGGAGGGGGGTACTGTACTGCGGGCAGCAAGGCTGGTTGATGTGAGGGGGGAAGGGTGAGACCTAGAGGGGGGGGGGGGGGGTCACAATGCACAGAGGAGGCAGTCACAACCGAGTCCTCCTGGAAAACTAAAGAGACAGGGTCATGGGTGACTGTGACGGAAGGTGATCTAGAACTGACCAACTGAGAACCCATGGCCCATTAGTCAGTTCCATTCACTTCTTCTGCCTTGCTGATCGCCAAAGGCCATATATCAGGGCTGTCACCTTCTCAGCCCTTATGGCAGTAGACCCAGGGGAAGCTCTGATGACAGACAGATTCCCAAGGACTGAGCCTCTGGTCTTGAGGGGAGCGGAAGGGGTGGGGAGGGTGGGGAGGGTCACCAGGGGAGGTAACCAGATGTTGCCCTGTCAGGAAGATGGGAAGGGGAGAGGGGGGGGGGGGGGGCAAAACATGGAGGGAGCCCACATACAGGCACCAGAAGTGGGTGCCAAATCGGATGCATATGTATATACACCAACAAATCAACACAGGGTAATTGCATAGACTTGCTTGTTAGAATGTTACACACATGAGTCCACAAATGACAAAGTGTCCCAGAAAAAAAATGACAATACAACTCTTTACATGGAGGATATACAATAAAAACCACTTTAATATACTAATAAAATAACTCTTTAAACTCTTTAAAGGTAGATTATATGACAACAGGTATTTCAACAATAACATACAAATGAAACAACTCTTTCATTGGAGGATATACGACAAAAAGTTATTCACCATAATAAAAAAAAAACAATTTTTACAAGGAAGGATGCATGACGAAAGATACTGTAACACAATAACAAAAACTCTTTGAAGGGAGGATGAATACACAACACAAGGTGCGTTTCAGTTTAACGAGAGGAGTCACTGCACCTACCGTGAAGGGCCACCAGTCCTGCTGGTTTGGTGGTTGATGCCATTCCAGATCACAGCGTTGTCGCAGCCAAGGTCCAGGGAGTGGCCGATGGTGAAGGTGTGGCGAAACATGAAGGCCACCCACAGCAGGCGACACACTTTGACCCCTTCTTCGCAGGCCGGCAGGTAGGCACGACTAATTGCACCATAGAAGGCCTGACCTTGATTGGGATGGCAAGGCTGTGAAGGACAAGGTCACTCTTTCAAGGTCACACTTTATACAGATCAGACAAATGTTTGAAATATTCAGTATGCTTCAGAATCTTCTGAGGAGTAATATCTGAATTTCAAACACCAAGTAACAAGCATACCAACTCAAAATATTGGCAGCTTTTCACGACCCTTAACAACAGCATAGGAATACCTTAATTTTAAGCTAATTCTTGACTACATAGTTCAGGTCTATCTTCTTGTCTACTTCCTTAAACTTCCTTTCATTGCTTTCTTGGGTGGCTCTGAGGTTTCCACTACGGAGACAACAGACTTGAACTGGATTAAAAAGAAAGAAAGAACATCACCCATACACACCCCAAACAAAATCCTAATTGTGGGCACTGTGACTCATCTTGAGCAATGCCAGCCACTCCTGTCCAGGAAACTGTTTGTTTTTTTTAAAGACAATGCAACTCTACCTTCTTTTTTCTTCTGTTTGTTTTTCTTCATGTTGCCTGCTGCATGTGGGTGTGGCTGTCATTTTCATTCTCTTCTGTTCCAGTAGGAGTGTGTGTGTGTGTGTGTGCGTGTGTGTGTGCATGCATGCATGCATGTGTGTGCGTGCATGCATGTGTGTGTGTGTGTGTGTGTGTGTGTGTGTGTGTGTGTGTGTGTGTGTGTGTGTGTGTGTGTGTGTGTGCACGCTTGTGCATGCATATGTTAGTTTCAAATTTAACATCTAAACACTCTAGGTGATATTAGACAAAAAACAAAAAACAATAAAAAACCCTCATCATCACAAAAATCATTAAATAAACAAACAAACCAAACCTTCCTGTTAAACCTAGAAACTAAGAATGGTTTCGATATGGGAGAGAACAGTGAGAGGTAGGGGGCGGATGAAGATTGTCATTTCGTGCATTTTATGTAGATTTAGTAGTAGTACATGATTAACTCACTTAAAGAAACCTCATAGGTATGAGGTAATAAATGTAAGAAACTATAAGTACTTACTTATTGGACTCTTTGATAAAGAAAGAATTCATAGGTTAATACTGGTGATTCAAAAATATTTCTAATTGTATATGTAGACAGCATGAGTATAATTTGTTTGATAGCAGCACATGAGATAATATGATCAACTGTGATGCTTTGTCCACAAACGCATGAGGCATTTTTACTAAATTTTGTTGTAAAAGCATCAACTTTCCACCTATACTGTATATAAGGACAATAACGTTCTGCTGACGGGGGACTGTGTTTTAAAGTTGCAATATTAAAATCTGTGTAAATAAACTTTTTATGAGACTTTTTAAAAGAATTCTGGAAATGGTTCCAAGCAAATGATTCCACTATACTATATTGTTCTTGAACCGAAAGTGGAAAATTCATCCTGAAAGATTCTGAACTACCTTTTGCACCTTGTTTTGCCACTCTGTTTACTTTATCGTTATAATAAAACCAACAGTGTGACGGTATCCAGCAGAAAGTAGCTGCCGTGCCTTGTATAGGAAGGGCATGAATCAAATTGCTAATTACAGTTATCATTTCTGATCTATTCTGCAATTTTAATGATTCCAGTGCCTGAAGCACATACTTTGAATCAACACAAAAAAGTGCTTGAAACATAGATCATGGAAAATTTTAGAACATAATTTAATGCCATTAATATTGCAGTAAGTTCCACAGTAAAAATGATGATTTTTTTTCCCCAGTGAAAAACATTTCTCTGCTTTTAAAATCAGGTTTCAAATAAGCAGAGCCCACATTTTTTCTGATTATGACCCATCTGGTGTATACTTTTTAAGTGATTTGGATACTTCTCTCAATATGAGATTTAACAGTGCTCGCCACTATATTCATATTGTCCTTCATGTTTAAAATAGTGTGATCAATATCAAAATGGGCCCTTTGAAGTTCCCAGGGGGGTGTAGGGAAGAAGGAGGTCCTGGCAGATACAGACTTTTTTGTCAACACAACAGTAATGCCCGTGGCTTGCCTAAGCTCAGATGTATACATTGCCAGGGTAATCTGAGAGGATATTGTTTTTGCACCTGTAGGAAAGTCAATATCTGATCTAATTTTTAATCTCATGTTTCACATCATTCTTAACTGGGATGTGTGTGTGTGTGTGTGTGTGTGTGTGTGTGTGTGTGTGTGTGGTGTGTGTGTGTGTGTGTGTGTGCACATGTGTGTGTATCACTTTATGTGAGTATGCGCATGTTTGTATGTGTGCTTGCAAGCCTGTGGGTGGTAGTGCATGCATGACAGAGACTGCGAGAGAGAGAGAGAGAGAGAGGGAGAGAGAAAGTGTTGTAGCTGTGTTTGTATGAACATGTGCACAGGTGTTCCTTTTGCACCGGGAAAAAATTGAACACCTATTAAAGTAAAACACAGCCGAAAGACACAACATATTTGCAACCCAATATAAAGAACCCAAAGCAAATGAAAAAACAGAACAGCAAAGATGGACCCTCTAAGAAATCAGATCAAACACTCTATTTCTCACAGCAAAGATGACCCTCTAAGAAATCAGATCAACCACTCCATCTCTCATGTGCTGTGACTCAAGCCAAGGAATTGTCCAGTACTCACCCCTTGCAATCCAGAAGGTATGAGGTAGTCGATGACCATACTGTGATTGTCCTCGTGTCCTGGCAAGGGGTGCACTCGGCCACACACCTCCATTCTGCCGTCAGGCATGCTGCCAGACATCACGGCAAAAGTGACATTGCACAATGGGCACCTAGGATGCTGCTGGAAGCTCTGTTCCAGGCAGATTCGGCAGAACACATGGCCACACTTGTTCAATTTTGTGGGCCGACGCAGCACATCCAAAAACAGATGGGGCAAAAGTCGTCACAATCT
>JADBJO010030908.1:12500-17326 GCA_016801955.1 Conus betulinus | reverse complement strand
CTGAAAGGATTGTGGAACATAAGAGAGAGGGATGAGAGATGAGAGAGACAGAGGAGAGAGAGAGAGAGAGAGGAGAGCGAGGAAGGACGAGGAGAGGAGAGAGACGCGAGAGAGAGAGAGAGATGCACGGCCATGCCACTTTGTACATACCACACACACACACACACACACACAACACACACACACACACACACACCACACACACATACACACACACACGCGCGCGGGCACGCACGCACGCACACACACGTCGCACGCACGCACACACGCACGCGGGCACGCACGCACGCACGCACCCCCCCCCCCCCCCCCCCACACACACACACACACACACACACGAGACCAGGGAGGCAGGCAGAAGAAGATGGGGACCAGAACATGATGACCCCACACACCCTTCCCCAAACCTCACAGGGGTTATCTCGTGTCGCACTAATTCGCACACAACCTTCACTGACTTTGCCGGTGATATAGATCACAGAAAAACAGAACGTGTTCGATGTTCCAAGTCGACAGGATTTGGCGAGCAGTTACAGCACATGGCTTGACGTCTTCATGAGGCTGAGATGCCACAATCAGACTTCTCTGCCAGAAATATCTAACCCACAGGTTTGAAATATCCTGTATGTGCTGTCTCAGCCCTTGTCTGATAGGGGGAGAGAGAGAGAGAGAGAAGAGCGGGGGGGGGGGGGGGGGAGGGGGGGGGGGAGGGAGGGAGGGGGGGAGGGAGGGAGCGAGGGAGGGAGATCTTTGGCCTCTGGCCCATAAAATGAATGAAGTCCAGTCATCGTGTCTGGCATTGGCGGAGTATTTACACAGCCAATGCCTGCATCCTCATGCTGGCTTCTTGTAGACGATGTTCGGGAATCGAACTGCAAGAGAGGTTAGTATTTGACTTGAATTACACGTTTTGGAGCTTTAGGAGTACTTAGACTGGATACGTTCACTGAGAGAGAGAGAGAGAGAGAGAGAGAGAGAGAGAGAGAGAGAGAGCGATTGGGGATGAGGAGAGGAGAGAGAGAGGGAGAGAAGAGGAGAGACGAGATGGAGGGAGAGAGAGACGAGGGGAGACGGAGAGGAGCGAAGTTGGAACTCGGAAAACTCGGAAGCTTAATTGTAAGGCCACCGGCCTGGTATACAATGGATACACTTTCTCATGAGTGAATCAAAGCAAATAACATAAGGACAACACGCAAAAATAAGTATAACATCCCACATGAGAGAGAGAGAGAAAGAGAGAGAGAGAGAGAGAGGGAGAGAGAGAGAGGCGAGAGGAGAGAGAGAGAGAGAGAGAGAGAAGAGAGAGAGAGAGGAGAGATGAGAGAGTATTTACAATAAGCCTCCAAAATGTAAACATAAGAGCTGCAGGATATGCATGTGATTCAAACATGAGGGGAAAGTATGTGTTTGTGTTCCACGTCTAGCAGAAAATCAAATCGAAGCCTAATGATGAACTTTCTGCCTGGCTGAGGAGCTTCGTGAGTAAGTTCGTATCTCCTGTTTCCAACGTGGTAAATATGTTGCATTTCTGTCAGTAAATCCGTTCGTGTTTCCCAACGGCACTGCAAACCTAATAGAGTACGTCACGCAGAATAAAGCAAATGTCTAATGCAAACAGTAATTTGAGTTTTACCTGAGCGTCAAATTGTAGACTATGATCGGAGATCGTCAAACTAGGTAATCAGTGATAGAGTTCGAAGTCAGCAGGGGTAACCCCGTTGTTTTCATTGAAAAAAAAATGTCGCTGCTGAGCACAGCCCAAAGCCGTTTGCCCGGTTCATCAGCTTTACAGTTGAATCAGCCAGATAGAATGCTAACACACTGGTTAAAAACGACGCGCGTATGATGCCGACAGTGTATAAAATAATAATAATACTAAAGATAATAATAATAATAATAATGAATACTTATATAGCGCCTATTCTCGGCTAGAGACTAAGCTCTAAGCGCTTTACAATCAACACTCGTTTACACAACGGGCTGCCTACCTGGGTAATGTCGACTGAAGAGATGCCAGCTGGCGCTTCATTCAGTCGTTTCTCGTGTCATCCAGTCAGTATCGTTCAATATCGATCACTCATTTTCCTTACTTCCTTCATTCTTTCCATATATCACTCAGGGTGCATGCTATGTGTAACGTGTCATCCATACCAACGGCCAAACTGGCCTACTCTTGCGAATGTTGGTGATGGGATTTTACGTGTGTGCAAGATGTTATGCGTGCGTTCACACACGGAACCTCGTTTTATAGTCTCATTCGAAGGACTGCATGGGAAATGGAGTCAGAACCAATGTTAAACTCCGAGGGGAAAAATCCCCCTGTACCGAAACGACCCAGCGGAGGTTCGAACCCGCAACCCCAGGATCCAAGATTACGAGTCAGGCGCTCTACCAACTGAGCTATTCTGGTATATCCCAATAGTCATCCTGGCGTGCACTTATGCTGAAATTTTCAGTCTCTTGATCAGTTTGCTTGACACGTTAATTGATACGAAAATGACTCTCTACTTGCAGAGAAAAAGACGGCTGTGATTTTCTCTTGACTTTTCTTTTTGTGGGACAGGTCCGTGCTTTCTGAACGCTATAAGTGTTACTATCTCAAATGTTTCTGCATGTTATCCCTTTCTCAGCACCCTACGCGCTGCTACAGACAGGAACTCCACGCAAAGCCATGGTATTCAAAGCTGTTTGTGACTTCTCCTTTATTGCACCATTTTATAGTCTGCACAAGGTGCCCCTTTTGTTCTACAGCAAAACTATGACCTCAGTTTTTCTTTCAATTAATTGATAGACCAAATGTGTCAGGCGCCCTTTATAGATATGGTCTGGCATCGCAGACCAAAGCAAGATCGTCTGCAAATGACGGCAGACATACTTCCTCTTTATCCAGGTTGGAACTGGTTTTCATGCATTCCCTGGCCATCAAATTCCCCGGCCATGTTAATTACATGTGAATAGTAGTAAGGGGGAGATAACAACTAGCCCTGTATGAGACAGGTCAGAGTACAAAAAAAAAAAATCACATTTTGTTCACACAGAGAGAGAGGGGGCGATAGGTACAGACACAAACAAACACGCAAAGTCGGAGAGAGAGAGAGAGAGAGAGAGAGAGAGAGAGAGAGAGAGAGAGAGAGAGAGAGAGAGAGAGAGAGATCATCTTTCCACAACCTTTTCCAAATCTCAATAGGGTTATGAAATGTCAGACTGTTTCGTGCTACAATTTCTTGACTTTGTCGTGGTCAAAAAAAAAAGAAAAAAAGGAAAACGAAATGAAACGAAAAAGATGATAGTAAATCTTGAGGAGAAGAAGAAAAAAAAAGAAGAAAAATGAAAACGTGAGAGGTCACGATGAGTTTGCCGATTTGACGTTTTCATGAGGCAGTCCACGGTGCTATTCCATTATTTCATAAATACTTAACGCAGACATTAAGTTTAGGTCTCTCTATTTGCCTGAAATGGCAGAGAGAGAGAGAGAGAGGAGAGAGAGAGATAGAGAGAGAGAGAGAGAGAGAGAGAGAGAGAGAGAGAGAGAGACCTTCTTACCCGAAAAGTCTCGATCCCATCCACCATCAAGGGCTTCGACTCTGTTTGGATACGTCTGCACCACCCCTGTTTCTAGCCTGTATGCTTAGGCAGGGGAACCACCCCTATCGAAACGTCGGCTGAAAACTCGGCTTGAACTACTGCTTGAGTCTGTCCTCTGAACCCCCAAACCCCTGCATATGACTGTGGTTTTTGACCCCAAATTTCAAAAGAAATTCGATGACCACCCCAGTTCTATCCCCACCCTGGGAATTCATATTCTTCCCCATTTGAACAATGCAGGTGTAGACCTTGGCGTAGTGTGTGATTTTCCCACGTTTCTTGGTGACCCACCCGTGGACTTTCTTTAGTCCAGAAATCTGCTTTGATTTAGCCTCGTACCGAAAAAGATTCTACGAGCTCCTTGGCGTAAAAAGTCTTTTTTTTTTTTTTTTCCTTTTTTTTTTTTTTTTGCCGAACTATGTTCCAAGTTTGCATCCTTCACAAGAAATGTTCACCGACGGTTCCAAATCTGCTGATGTTGCCTCTGCTGTGCGTTGTGCGACACGTCACGTCCTCCTCAGAGACGTTCTGAACACATTCCCACCGAAAACTCCATCTAAACTGCTGAGCCTGCCTTGGTCCTGGCTCTTGAAATGGTTTCGAAATTCAAACATAAAGACTTTCTCATTTTGTCGGACTCCCTTTTTGCACCAGAGTCCATTGCCGGCCGTAACCTCAAGCAGCCTCAGCTGCTGAAGTTGTTCGAACGGTACACTTCTCTGAAATCAGATGATTACGACACAGTTTTTTGCGTGAGTTTTCATCCATGTGGGCATTCAAGGGAATGAAACTGTTGATGAACTTGCCAAGAGTGCCACAAAGAAAGAGTGGAGCAGACTGTCCATCCCTCACACTCATCTGAACTCCAAAACCCCGGCTTATGTCAAAGCCCTCTGGCAAGAGGAATGGGCCTCGCAGATGGATAACAAACTATTTGAAGACCGTCCAAAACCTGAAAACGTTTTTACCATGTTCCCGAGGCAGCCGTGAAGAAGAAACAGTGTTGTGCCGACTGCATTCAGGCCACTCGTTTCACACTCATTTCTTATCTTTCAAAGGTGAAGAAGCTCCATGGTACATTCCATGTTCTGTACCACTCACAGTGAAACATCTCCTTTTAGAGTGTTGAGACTTGCACGATGCGAGACATAAACACTTTACATCAGATTCTATGAAAACCTTGTTTCAGAGATATCCCACCTGATGTGATCTTTGAATTTCTGAGGGAGATTCACATTTTT
>JADBJO010030908.1:0-10000 GCA_016801955.1 Conus betulinus | reverse complement strand
TCTGGACTTGGAACGAGCAAAAGCACTTTCACACACACACACACCACACCAAACACACACACACCACACACACACACAACACACATCTTATATACTATATATATATATATAGCGACGAGAGAGAGAGAGAGAGGAGAGAGAGGAGAGGAGAGAGAGGAGTGATTATATAGAGAGAGAGAGGAGAGAGAGGAGAGGGAGGAGAGGGAGAGGACAGAGGAGAGAGAGAGAGTTAATTGATTTCCCGTTTATACATATACAGATACTTTCTTTTGAGTGAGGGAGAGCAGGCGCTCACAGCAGAAGAGAAGCGAGAGAAGAGGAGTTCAGACTGAGCGAGAGAGAACGGAGACAGAACAGAGAGAGAGAGTTTGTACATATCGTCCAGTTTGCTGCTGACCCTCAATGTTTTGAGATGAGAAAAATTTCAAAACTTTTCTTGTTGGTGTGTGTGTTGTGCATGCGCTACAAAGGTTATCACTAAATGTGAATGACAACGAGTTCAGACTTATACCGTTATTTTCCAAACGATGTAACGGAATAAGACAGAAAAAAAAAAAAAAAAAGTTTGTCAAATAAATACGTAAAAGCATGTTACCAGGTTTATGACAGAGTAGCTGCGAATCCAATATGTGAGCAAGAGATGAGCAAAAAATAATCAACACTTTCAAGGTGAAGAGTAAAGTGGGGTAATTTCAAAAGAGAAAGAAAGAAAAAGAAATCAATAGAGAGAAGAAGACCAAAAAGAAAACAAAAAAAAAAAAAAACAAAAAAAAAAAGGGAAAAAAAAAAACAAAAGAAACGCGAAAAGAAATAAAAAGGAAGAAAAAAGAAAGAAAGAAAAAAAAAACAAAAAAGCAAAAAAAAAAAAAAAAAAAAAAAAAGAAAGGAAAGAAAGAAAAAAAAAAAAAAAAAAAAAGAAAAGAAAGCGGAAAAAAAAAAAAAAAGACAAAATAAAAAAAAAAACAAAAAAAAAAATAAAAACGAAAGGAAAAAGTAAAAAACAAAAGAAAAGAAAAGTAAAAAGCAAGAAAGGTGAAGTAAAAAAAAAAAAGCAAAAAGAAAGAAAAAGAAAAAAGAAAAGAGAAAAGAAAAGGGGAGGGCAAGAAAGGAAGAAAGTAAAATGAAAAAAAAAAGGAAACGAAGAAAAAAAAACAAAGAACGAGGAAAGAAGGAAAGGAAAAAGAAGAGGAAAAAGGAACGACAAGGGACAAAAAAAAGAAAAGTAAACGAAAACAGAAATAAGAAAGAAAAGTAAAATACCTGAAAAAAGACCCCCGAAAGAAAAGAAGGAGAAAGAAAAAAAAAAGGAACAGAAAGAAGAAAGTAAAAAAAAAGAAAGAAAGAAAGGAAAAAAGAAAAGGAGAAAGAAAGAAAAAGAAAGGAAAGGAAAAAGAAAGCAGAAAAAAAGGAAGAAGAAAGAAAGAACGGAAAGAAAGAACGAAACAAAAAAAAAAAAAAAAAAAAAGAAAAGAAAGAAAGAAAAAAGAAAGAAAGGAACACCAGAAAAGAAGGAAGAAAGAGGAAAGGAGCTATAGAGACGGAAAAGAACACGAAGAGAAAAGAGAAACTTTCTGCCCGGTCCGTCAGTCGACTTTGAAGTAACCGTATGAACGAAACAAAGTCTTCCGGTCTGAGATCTGGCAAGCCGCGATAACCTCAGCGGATATTGCTCGTTGGCCGGACTAAAGCCCTCGTCCCCACGCCGTCTTTCAATTTCACAGCCTGTGTCACTGGTGAGCTAAAGGAAGGGGGAACCCACTCGGGCGTTGAGCCACTGAGCTTGAAACGATTCGAGGAACCGGGGAGGGGATGTATCTCTCTCTCTCTCTCTCTATCTCTCTCTCTCTCTCTCTCTCTCTGCTCTCTCTCTCTCTACTCTTCTCCTCTTCTCTCTCTCTCTCTTCTCCCACCGTCTTCAACCTTTTCTTCACACCCACCACCACCCCACCACCGGCACAATCACCACAGCAACATCACCACAAACCCCACACCACCACCACCACCACCAATATCCATGCGTTTCCACTTGTTTTGCCCCTTTGAACTACTAACGTGTCTGGGTGGGATGTCCTATCTTTACCCTTCCCCGTCTTCCCTCCCTAACCTACCCCTTTATCATCCCTCCCCCCTCCCCGTTTCCCCCCGCCCCTTCCACTCCCCTCCTCATCTACACCTTCTTCCACCACAACACCCTCCCCACCCCCCCCTCCCTCCCACCCCACAACCCACCCACCTCACACCTCCACCACCCTCACCCCTTCCTCCGCCCGACCTCGCACAACGCTTTCAACACCGTTTTCTCTTCGATTTTCTTTCTCTCTTTTAGCTTCAGTGCCACGTCTCTCTCTCTCTCTTTCTCGTCTATCTCTCTCTCTCTCGCTCTCTCTCTCTCTCTCTCTCTCTCTCCTCTCTCTTCCAACTTAATAGAACGTGGTCATTCTGCTATTGTGGTGTGTGCCACTGCTTCTGCTGCGACGCTACTATACTATATACTACTACGACGACGACGACCGACGACTACGACGACGACAACGACGACTACTACTGAAAAATGGGTCTGCCGATCCAGAGCCTTCCTCGCACCGCTTACAACACAATAAAAAACCAACCAAACATACATCATTCGGGTGAGCACTGTAGCAACAAGAACAACACAATTTGAATTAACTAAAAAAAATCCCGTCTTTTTTTTTTTTCTTTTCTGAAATAACAGGATTTAAAGAGAGCTTGAAGAAGGACAAAGAGAATGAGAGCAGATTATTCCGCACCGCTGGGGCTTGGTAGAAAGATCTTTCGTCGTTACGTCTTCTTCTTCTTTCTTCTTCTCTCTATTCTTCTTCTTCTTCGTTCCGTCGTTCACTCAGACAGGAACCCCGAGGGACCCCCCGGCACTGACGAAGGTTGCTGTACGGCGGAGGCCCTCCAGTGATCCTCTAACATAAAGCTTTTCTCTGATCGGTGTTGTTGGCAGGCCAGGTCTCTGCGCTCAGCTTTTCATGTGTGGGACCAGTCCCCTGCAGGAAGTGTTCCACTGTCATTGGGGCTGTGCCGCATGGGCACCCTGAAGACTGCCAATGTGGAATTTTTGTGAACATGTGGTGTTTCAGTCTTGAGTGCCCTGTCCTCAGTCTAAACAATGCTCACTTGGTTTGATCTGGGCAGCAGGTTGGTATGAATCTTTTTTGTTGAAGTCTGTGGTGCTTAGGTTAATTTTGAAAAGAGGACTTTTCAAGAGAAGATGGAGCTGGTGAGAAGGAGTACAGGACAGACCCGACCGCAGGGACAGACAACAGACAGACAGACAGTACAGACAAACGTGAACACTTTCAGTCAGACAATGTGCACTGGGTCAGGTAGGAACAACTTGTGTCTTTTTGGAAATTATGTGCTCCATAAATGCAAGTAACTATTATCTTAAAGCTTGCCATTAAGGCTCTCTCCTCTCCTCTCTCCTCCCTCCCTTCCGCTCTCTCGTCCTCACTCTCATCTATTCCCCACTCTCTCCTCTCCCTCCTCTCCCCTCTCTCTCTCCCTCCATCTCCCCTTCCCTGCTCTCCTCCCCCTCGCGCCCTCGCTCTCGCCGCGGGCCGTCTCTCCCTCTCCATCTCTCATCCCTCTCTTTCTCTCACCTCTCTCCTCGTCCTCCTCTCTCTCCTCTCCGCCTCCTCTTCTCTGCTCTCTCAAACTCTCTCTTAAGTTGGTTGTCGAAATAGTGAAGAACAGATGGAGGTTGTGTTCGTGGCTGTTGAACAGTCGCCTGAAAATTACAACTTCTGCACAGCATCGGGAAATGTTAGATGCTGGATCTTTCTATTTTGCCTATCTATCAATCTCTAACAGACTGTACTTGCAGCAAACGCAGTTGTGTGACGATTTATGGATTTGGGCTCACACCCAAGGTTCCCAACCCAGCAATTTTCAGTTGAAACAATGCCCTGTAAACACGACAGCTAGCTCCTGGGGCTCGGACTCCCTTTAATGCACAGTCCGTAAGACTCGAACCGCCACAAGCTAGAGGGACAGTTGCTGTTGGAAGAAGCTATATTTCAGGTGGGGTGACCTGAAAATCCGCAAAGGAACCCACGATCAGGCGGCTGGATGGCGGTCGGGTCAATGAAACAAAAGACACTCAGCTAGGACCTTGATGACAACCATGGCTTAGGAGAGGCGGAAGACACCGTATGCAGCTTGTGTGCCAGTTAGCAGACTCAAAGAGACCCCCCCCACGGAGACCGGGAAAGGAATGGAAGTAAAATAGGGATGCAGACCACTTTGAAAACCCTTCTACCACAATTTGCCATCGCCTCAGAGCCTTGGAAAACACTGTCGAGATCTGGTCAAAAGGGCAAAAGAACCAAGCAAAGAAATTCGGGCAGAGCAGGTAGAAAGACCTTGGCACATAAGATGATATTGTAATATACCCTGAGCGGTTCTGTCACCAAAGCAACAAGTGAGGCTGGGAAAGTGGCGCCGAACTATCCCGCGAAGACAATGGCGCGCGCATAGTTTAGGCACTTTAAGTATAAGTGTACCAATGTGAAGTACAGCAAAGGCAGTGGGCACAAGCACTGGCTTTTCGTCCACAGGCCAGTTTCAAACTCAACAAGCCATGATGCTGACTGACTCCACGAATCTACCTACTTCAAAAGCGGCGGAGTAGTAGTAATGGGAACTCCCGCAGAGACTGAAATGAACTAATGCGCAACCTTCCATCGGAGACACTGCACTGATGAATGTACTACCCTGGACATTCTGGCGTTAACGGAAACGAGATAGCAGACACACTGGCTGGCAAGGATACGGACGAGGACCCGCATTTATAGTTGGGGCCGATGTCTGATGTGAATTTAGAAATCGTGAAGGCGGGATCAGTTAAGGCGGGGAGCACAAGAACAAGAGCCACTGACGGCAGGCAGACCGAGTGCGTCGGGATCGATCTGAACATTCAAAAGAGCGAAGCGGCCGTGGTCCAGACGTGACCATATGGGGAGGGGAAAAAGGAAAAAAGCAAGATAACAAACCACTCGCCAAACAAACATGGAACTCATCGAAAGGCCCACACTGCGAAGAAATTCCCAGACATTGGGGGGCAAAGTCATCCTGGTCCTTTCCAGTAACAGGTCAACAAATGGTGTTGTTGAAACACGTTGTCAACTGAGAAAAAAAGACTGAGAACCTACTCAGGGCCCCCAGTGTATATTGTTAGACCGTGGGTTGCGCTGGGTTGTGGTTTCATCGGTGGGGGTGACGCAGGCGGCGTGGTAAACAGGAGGTGTCCAGAGAGCGTGAGTGTGCAACCTCGCTGTGGATGTGGTGTTGTGTGGTGTCCTGTGGTGGTGTGGTGTAGTGTGTGTGTGTGTGTGTGTGTGTGTGTGTTTGGTGTGTGTGTGTTTACGGGACACAAACTATCTGTTCACATGATAGAAGGATAGCCCTGTATTGCATTATTTACATGTAACATTATTTCGGTCCCCGATTCCAACCATCAGATTGGCCAGTTCTCTCCCGCCAAAAACTGACCATACAGTGGGATGATTTGTACGCCCGCAAATGCTTGTCCACTTGTGGGTCCCTGTGTCCAACCAACACAGGGCGATCCCCCAGCTCTGACGGGCATGCTTCAGCTTTCCTAAAGGCCCGGGAGGACACGAACGGGCAGACATTCTAAAGGGCCTGAAGACACAACGTGGGCAGCTTCCTAAGGGGCCTGAGGACAAACACCGGGGCATCCTCGGGGCAGCTTTTTTTTAAAGGCCTTAGGAGACACGAATTGGGCAGCTTCCCCCTAAAGGCCTGGAGAACACGAACGGGGTCAGCTAGCGTTCTTAAGGGCCTGAGTACTACGACGGGGGCCAGCTTTCCTAAAGGCTTCTACGGAGAACACGAGAGGACAGCTTTCCTAAAGGCCTGAGGGACCACGAACGGACTCCGGTTCCTAAAGGCCATGAGGGGGACCCCACGAAACGGACCCCAGCTTTCCTACAGGCCTGAGTACACGAACTTGCAGTTTCCTAAAGGCACGGGCAGTTTTTTTCCCTAAAGGCCTTGAGGACACGATCGGGGCAGCTTCCTAAAGCACAGTTCTTCCTGACACAACTGAGGGACACACCGACCTCAGCCCGCGTTCCTAAACAGGCCTAAACAGACACACGACAAACGGGCCCAGCTTTCTAAAGGTCTGAGGACAAACGACAGGGGGCAGCTTTCCCTAAGGCCATGAGGACACGAACAGACAGCTTTTCCTAAAGGCCTGAGGACACGACACGGACAGCTTTCCTACAGGCCTCCCAGAGTACACACGAACGGGCAGCTTTTCCCTAAAGGCACGGGCAGCAGCTTCCCTAAAGGAGGACTGGACCACGATTTGGGCAGCTTTCCTAAGGCCTGATGTGCACGAACGGGCAGCTTTCCAAACACCTGAGTATGACAACGAACACGGACAGCGTTCCTAAATGGCCTCAAGACACAAACGGACAGCTTTTTCCTAAAGGTCTGAAGACACCGAAGGGGCAGCATTTCCTAAAGGCCTGAGGACATGAACGGCAGCTTTCCTAAAGGCCCTTGAGGACACGAACGGGCAGCTTTCCTAAAGGGCTGAGGACAAGAACGGGCAGCGTTTCCTAAAGGCCTGAAGACACGGACATCTTTCCTAAAGGCCTGAGGACACGAAAGTGCAGCTTTCCTAAAGGTCTGAGGACAAGGAAAGCATGGATTGGGTGTTTACGAGGTATGTGACCGCTGCAGAATGTGACGGTTCCCCTCCCCCTTGGATTGATTCATATATTTATCTATCAGATTGGAATCGGTGTGTGTTTGGGTTTGGTGGTGGTGGTGTGGCGGTTGGTGTTGCTGCTGCTGGCTGTTGATGTTGTTGTTGTTGAAGCCTATCAAAACCAAATTACATTGTTGTGGTTGTTGGTGTGTTGTGGTGTTGGCAGTAGTTGTTGTGATTGTGTGTGTCGTTGTTGTCGTTGTGTTGTTGTTCTTTCTTCTTCTTCTTCTTCTTCTTCTTTCTTCTCTTTCCTTCTTCTTCTTCTTCTTCTCTTCTCTCGCGTATGTGTCGTCGTCCTCGTCTCCTTCCTCCTCCTCCGTCCTCGCTCCTCCTCCTCCTGTTTTCTACTGCTGCTGTTGCTTTTGTTGCTTTTTCTGCTTCCTACTACCTGACTCCTCCCCCTTATTCTCCTACACTCTGGTCTCCTCCTTCCTCCGTCATCATCGTCGTCGTCCCCCTCCCGTCCGCCTCGTCCTCCTCGTTCCGCGCCTCCTCCCTCGTTTTTATTCATTTCTCTCCTCCCCCACCCCCCACACCCCCACCCCCAATCTTTCCTCCATGTGAATCAGGCTAATAACATTTTATGTAAAACGCACATTCGTACCCCTGAAAAAACAAACCAAAAAAACAAACAAAGAAAAACAAAGAAAAAAACGCTGCATGTTTTGACCGTTCAGTTCGTATCAGTTTGGTGGTTAGAACGTTCGATTCATATGAGAGGGGCGACGCATTGACTTCAATCGTTGGTAAAAAAGCGTGGAAACTTGACCTCAACGTTTGCTGAGTGGTGTGGACCTGAATTACGTTCACGTCAGCTCTGTGTGTAATAGCGCAACGACTGCAAGGTTTATGAAAAAAGGACCTCTTCTTCTCTTCTTTCTTCCCGGTTAACTTTTGTGTGTGTGCGGTGTGTGTGTGTGTGTGTGGTGTGTGTTGTGTGTGTGTGTGTGGTGTTGTGTGGCATGACCGACCTGCACCTTTGCATGTTTGATGAAAGTGAGTGTTTGAGAACTAATCATACTGGGCAGCCAATATCGTTTTCCGTACAGACAGACCAAACCCATGTGATTCATCGCGTGATATCACTGCTCACTTTCTGTATCCCAGAATTTTTTTTACAACATAGCTTTCTAACAATTCTATGCAACTAACTAACTAACTAACTAACTAACTAACTAACTGACTAGACGACTGACTACTAACTGACTGACTGACAACTACTAACAAACACAACTAACTAACTAACGAACGAACGAACAGACTCACGAACGAGCGAATGAAACAATGACGAACGAACAAATGAACGACCTACCTACCTACCTACCTACCTAGCTACCTACCTACCAACCTGCCTACCTACCTCTGACTCTAATTACGTACGTACCTACCTACGTCCTACTACGTACCTACGCTACCTACCGTACCTACCCCGTAACCTACCTACCTACTACCGTACCTACCTACCTACCTACCTACCTGCCTACTACCTACCCCGCCTACCTACCCTACCTAACCTACCGCTACCCTAACGAACGACCTAAAACTAACGAACGAACTGTCAACTAACGCCAAAGTAAGGTGCGACTGAACTAAGTAACCTACTAATTAAGTAGGTACGTCACCTGCTTACTGGCAAGGTTTACACTCACTCACTCACCCTCCTACATTAATTTGTTTGCATCCGTCTTTCTCGCGAGACATGGTGTTACCAACGGAATCGGTCAGTTTTCTAGCAAACTAGGTAATTAATTAATGTGACTATTGACTAACTAACTAACTACCGAACGACCTAACTACCTGACTGACGGACTGACTGACCTGACTCTGACTGACTAACCCTAAACTAACTAACTGACTGGCCTGCATCTACCCTCGACCTAGCGGACCTAACTAACTAACCTAACTAACTAACTACAACTAACCTAGTGGCGAAAGTGGTTAGCGTCGCGGACTCCCGGCTGGGAGGTCGTGGGTTCGAATCCCATCAGAGTCATGTGGGGTTTTTCTGCCCCGACCGGCCTCTCCTACCCAGAGTTGAGTTTGCTGCGGACTCAGTTGGGAAGACTGGGACCACACAGTCGAGTTTCATCCACTTAATGGATGCGTTTCTGAGAGTGTTGCTCAAATTTCCTGACCAACACTGCAGGTGCCTGTATCTCTCGGGCCTGGTTGACGCCGGGATATATTATGAAAGGAAGGTAGAAACGAACGAACGACGCGAACGTCGAGAGGCGAACGAACGAATGAACGTACTAACGCACCAAACTAACTAGCTTACTAAAGTAATAACGGCGAGAGGAGGTGGGGGCATATTTACAAACAGGTAAACACCTCTGATCAGGACTTGGGCAAACCCACGTAAGGACGAAAAGACGTCCACGACACGGCAAGTGCATCTGGCAGGCAAAAAAGAAGGGAGTTCAGTGTCCCATCAGTTTAAGTGAAAAAACACGGTGCTAAATAGCAAAAGGTCTAGACTTAATATCACTTGCGCCGTGCTTTCATTCACGACACAAAAGAACACTGTGAAACCTCAGTCTGATATAAACAGTCAACCGAATATTCTTTTCATTTTTTTTTTCTTTTTTTTTATTCAGCGAAAGAGAAGAAAGTTAAAAGAAAAGTAAAAGTTTTTATGGCCACAGCTCTCTCTATCTCCTCTCCCTCTCTCTCTCTTCTCTCTACTTCTTTCTCTCTCTCTCTCTCTCTCAGTTTGTAACTCAATTTCCCTTCCATCCTCCACCCCCCCCCCCTACCTTTTTCCTTCCTCTCAAGGGAATTGCATTCTTATTTGTAATTTAATACCTGTGTCAGATCTCATTGGGGTCCGGATATTTGGTTGTGTCTGTGTGCGAGGCTTTCATTATCACATAGATGAGGGGCCGTTTTTTTTGTGAGGCGCTGTTGAATGACGAATTCAACGCCTCTTGTGCGCTGGAAACCTCAGAGCAATTTGAAGAATAGCGACAAAGCTAAGGCATTTCGTTATTTTGGCCGCCTTTTTTCACCTGAGGAAGACATCTAAGAGGTCGAAACGCGTCTGTGTGTTGTCTTGTGACTCGTTTGGTCCCGTGTTCTCTGGGCGGTCTTCGTGAATTTATTTTAAGACTTATTGTATACTTTGTTTATCTGATTCTTAATAGAGTATTTGCAATTTAATTGATCTTCAAATAAGCAATAATTTGATCATTAATAAATTTGATCTATCTCTTTCTCTTATCTACTCTC
>JADBJO010030907.1:10000-17326 GCA_016801955.1 Conus betulinus | reverse complement strand
TCGCACTACGCCCCATGCGCCTATATTGTTCCCCATGCGTCGGCGGCCGCGACTAACACAGGCATGATATAAGAGCCTCATGGCTCCTCTAGTGCACCGTTTCTAAGACGTTGAGGTTAAACATCCGTTGTAGCGAGGATTCATGTGAAAAGTAAAAAAAAAAATCCAGATCGGACTCACACAGTCACGTGACAATCAGCCATGTACTATTTGCCTTGGTGTAACCGGTGTCCATGACATGGTTGAGTCCATCCATCAGGTAAGAATTTTTTTGTTCTTCAACGCTCTTTTATTGACTGCAATGTGCCACTGTGTCCAGATGGCATCACTTGTGTCTGATCATTTGGTTGGGCAGTTTGGGGCTTCAATCGTCGCTCCTTCACTTGATTGGTGGATTTAAAACGAAGAAAGAAAAAGGGAGAGAAAAGAAAGGGAAAAAAAAAAAAGAAGCAAGAGGGGAGCCAGGAGCCTAAATGCTGTACGGGTAGACTGTGGAGTCTCATGCTCAGATCAACTTTCACCCCTCGCAGTCTTTCCTTCTGTACACTTTAAGAACCCACCGAGTCCTTCGATCATCCGGCAGATAGAATGTCACCAGGCGTTATCATCGGTGATAGCTGAGCTAAGCGCTTTAGAAGCGAGGACTGAGCTGAGATCTCTTACACTAACACAAACACAAGCACAGAACAACACACACACATCCCATCACACAACACTACGCGCGCCCGACGCCGCCATGCGCCGCATAATAAGAGTGGACCTGCTAGACACGTGTGATTGCAAACAGAAGACTTGCCGACTACATATAGGTACCAAAAATACAAGGCGTACGTTAAGACGGACAAAGTCGTATGAGCGTAGTCAGTCTCCCAGGATGCCCACAGCGTTTTAATTTTCTTGAAAACAATTCGACCGTGTCACACACGTAATAAAGGGCCCTGTGCAGCACGTAACGGGCCGCAACTCTCCCTCCGACAGCATGCGTCGACAGAAGGAATAAATTAAGGGCCTGGAACGGATTGTTCATCGCTATGTTGCTTATTGCGCTTTCCGCTGTGACCGTCAACCGCCGTACTCTTATCATGTTCAACATCTTCCACCAGGAGACGCTCCAGAATTTTCAGCTTCCCCACCACCAAAGGTAGCCCTCTGTTACGACTCCCACCGTTTAATGAATCATCTCCTTCCCTCCGTAACCCCCCCCCCCTCCCCCTCCGATACTGCACCGAGTGGATCACTTTAGCTACCGGGAAAACAGCCAGGCAGCGAACGTGCAGACTACATATCATCACGAGCCCTTGTACGACGCCACGTTTAAAACCGCATCTAAGAACAAACATAGTAACACATTAGCAAAGTAGACCATTGATCGTTACATTTGGGGCCAGAGGACTTCTGCTGTCTTCCGTGCTCCTTCGTTCAGTTCTGCCACGTTTGCAGATTTACGCCCATGCTAGCAGAATCCACACGTCTTGCGAGTTAAGCGCTCCAATGCTAGTCGCCTTAGTGCTCCGCACCACGACCTTATCCTTACCCCTTCCGCCGCTGACATCTCTGCCCTTCGACCTTTCCCCGGACCCGATTATCTTACAGCACACCCCCTTCCCTTTGTTTATCTTAGTCCCCACTCACACCCACACTCTGTATAACTCCGTAGGTTTCTCATTTTTTTTCCATGTCCCCTGACCTTGTACCGAAAGCTAAGATCTCATCTCAATACACAAGACACATAACTCTCGCACACCCGCTGATAATTGACTCCATTATCCAGGACACTTCCTGTAGCCGAGCTGACGGTCATCCTTGAGGGCGCGCGCCGTTGCGCTGGTGGATGTGCGGTACAGTGACAGAGTCAATATACCTGCACCACTGACGTGCTGGCCATGTCTGAGGGTCAGCCTGATCTCCTAACACAGACCCTCCCGGCGCACCTTGAAGGCTGGATTTTAATCGCTCGTCAGGTATCTTGTATGGAGCCCGAATCCACGTTCTACTAGTTTTCATGGCAGACAACCCATTCCGAACCTCGTGAGCTATTCTTAGACGCCTTAGGCAAACAAGTAGTCGTAGGTCTTAACAGAAAAAGAACCGAACGAATGCACCAGATGATGAATCTATAGCCCTTCCCAACGAGTTAGTCATAGATGATGAACCAGACTACCCGAATGGAGATGTACTCAGAAAGATGTATGTAGCACACCTCAGACCAGAAGTTAGTACGCAAGCCGCTTTCCCAGGGTGCTATCCCGAGAGCACATATCCACCAGAAATCGATATAGTACTGACGAGCGCCCATAGAAGCGAGACACGACATGCAACGTAAGATACGAGAACCATTTCACAAATGACTAGTAAGCAGATAAGAAGAAGAAGGATCGATAGCCCTTCTAATGAAGTTATCTTGACGCCCCCCCCCCCCCCCCCCCCCCAATTCAAGTCCAATGAAGATTATCTAGAACCCAGACTTCAGACACGACTAGCGTAGTAGGACGTGTAGACACCTGTATCGGACCGAAATGAGATATGACTATAGCAACAGCAGTATTACGCAGCAAAGGTTAGTGCTCAGACGACAGTTACTCCAGTAATGATTGATGAAAAATCGCCAAGCCCTATTCCAGACAGATGCAGGTGGTATGTCTATAGAAGAAGCAGCACGCTTTCCACGCAAGGACTAGTGTCAGTACATTGCCTAAGGCCCTTCCGGCCCGCAACACGATTCAAGACGAAGAGAAGAAGGTGGTGAAGAAGAGAGACAAGAAGGAGGAGAGAAAAAAGAATGGAAGTAAGGTGGTGTATACGTACAAGAGACCGACCTGTCGGAGAGACGAGAACGAGACTAGCGACGGTAGATAGCAAAACCAGATATGCGTGATACCGATGATAGACAAGTACCCCACGAGACGATTACGTCTTAGAGCCCCTTAGTGCACGCGATGTGATCATGTAAGAGTAGACCATGAACGAATCCGCGCAAGAGGTTCGAGGAGTCGTATAAGGCCGACGTTCCCACTGCTATCCCGAAGACCCTTCCACTGTTATCACAAGCCCTTCCCCAACATGCTATCTTAGCCCTTACATTGCGATCTTAGCCCTTCCTAACTGTTATCTCTCAGCCCTTCTTAACTGTTTATCTCAAGCGCCCATTCGCCACTCGCTATTCATTAGCCCTTCGTTATAGCAACGACAGAGTGCTATAGCCCCTTGAAGACACAGAGTAATCTTAAGCACCCCCAAGGTTCGACCCAGAAGCATGTTATCATGGTAGACCCAGCGTACCGCAGTTGTTAGGAAGGGATTCTGGAGAGCCCGACTGTACGCAGAAGCACGTATGCTATACCGACACGACTCTGGCGCTGTATGCACTCACCAATGAGAAATCGCTCATCATCGAACGACTAGTCCATGCAAGCAGTTGAAAATTCAGCTAACTCTGGAACGCCGCTGCGTTAGAGAGTACCGTCCCCCCTGCACAATTAAATCCTAACGAGAGAGGAAGATGGTTAAACACTGCCGGGTTTTTTTGGTTTTTTTTAGTTCAGTTCGGTCCATTGTGGGCCACAGATTCATTCATAAAGGTCTGGTCAGTTTGTGAACTCCGACTGACTACTCATGTCCCCGTCTTGTCCTGACACAGTGAGCACGGAACTAGTACGCTAACTGTAGACAGACGGGGGATTTACCATCTTAACGGTGATCTGGACCATCGACTTTGGCTGCACACTCCACCAGTGACACTGGATGCGGAAGCGGCACAGCGAATGTAGACGGCACGATCAAGCATGGGGCACCACAGATTGTCATAGAGAATTTAGCGACCGCGACAAATCTGCAATATAGTTTTAAGACGGAACCATCCCTCTCGGATCCATATTCTAGGACATGTGATACGCAGAGAAGGAGGCTACCCTAAGAAAAAGAAAATGAAGACGGATCCACGGCGGAGCGTCCCGGACTGGTTTTATTCGGACCATAAGCAGTCTACGCGATGGCGGGAAATTCACAGAATCTGGGTTTCTTTTGTCGCTGTTGAGTTCTGACTGCTCGCATGTCACTTACGTGACTGGATTTGCAGTGCTGTATGTTGTGTGTTGTTCGTTGTGAGAGCAGCTGAAGTGAATTTGCGCATAACTGGTGCACTGATTCGCACTGCCACAAGCAAGCAAGAAGAAATCTAGTTGTGAGTAGCGATGGGTGAGATGAAGTGGGAGTCCCCCCCCCCCCCTTCATTTTCCCCCCCTCTCGCATACCGCTCTATTAATAGTTGTGCACAGACAGCTGATCACTCCTCCCTATATGAGAGTGACTTACGAGTGTGTAATAGGTAGTAGGGGGAGTAGTTGTGATATGGAGGGTGAGGTCTATGATTTAGAGTGGACGCAGTGAGTAATATAGTAGTATATATAGGTATAGGTGGGAAATGATAGGTTATAGTAGCAGTATACAGGCTAACTAGTACAATTATTACATAGTAGGAGGTAGGATGGCGTACATCACTACACAAGGCACAGTCCCACTATACTAACAACGTGCGCAGACGCGTCACACGTCGTGTCTTACAGCTCGCCTTACTACCCCTTGCACGCACGACACACGGCACAGCACAGGCACACACACCCCACACACATGCACGGATGAGACGTGGAGCGCTGGGGGGCATACTGCCAAGAGGTGTATGATAGTGTCCTGAAGAGTCCACCAAGACGATGTCAGTGCTAGTAGTTAGTCTGCAGACGGTCTGGCAACTGCACACAGATGGACAGGCTACAGGGTGCCTGCGTAGTGACTGAGTTATGTGACTATGATGGAGGGCATATAGCTGCCATAGTAAGTATCATAGACCAGGGTGCATTTGCGTTATGCCGGAGGATTTTTAGCTGTCCAGCAGGCAGTGACGAGTGTGAGTGTAGGGGGGCGAAGGCAGGGGCACACACAAAAGCGGGGAAGGGGTAATAGTGTTGTGGAGTCTGGTAGGAAAGAGGTCGCCAGGATCGCCATTTGACGCTTGCCCCGCTAGCCATGACATAGATAGTGCACCGTTTCAACAGACTTTATACGAACAGCGGCTCACAAGCCCAAGCCGAGTAGAATTGGCTACCCGCTCTACAGCCTTACACTGAAGCCGCAACAACGCTGCAACGGCAAACAGTTTAACACGAAGGAGTCCCCAATTGTCTGTTTGCCAGTACCCGTCACTCGCCGCTCCCTCTCGAGCAGCATCTCCCCTGTCCTTGCAGTCTCCGGTGGAGAGAGGATCTGTGATGAGTCAGGTATGATGAGAGTGAAATGTGAGAGGAGGGCGAGAATTATGACGAAGAGACTGATCTAGTTGAGGCGCGAGTTCCGGGCGGCGGTAGAGCAAGTGCATATTTTGATCAACTAAGACGCTGTCCCTCTCTGGGATCTGAATATTGATGACCGTCGAGATTCGTATATTGGATGAGACAGGCGAGAGGGATCTCGTCGAAAGATTGCGGAGAAATAGTCTAGTTAGATGTGTGTTGACAACCGATCGTGCAGATCAGGTTCCGGAGTAAGATTAGCCTGTAACTGAACGAGGCTCTTGTAGTCCTGTGCGCGAAGAAGAGCGTTTGTTTCGAGCAGATCGTCGTTTGTGTCCATCCTCCCTGCCCTAGCCCCCTGCCCAGCGTGATGTCAATTTTGTTTCTTTCCACCCCCCCCTTACACTCACCATGCCGAGATCTCTATTAATGTTGCCACTCCAACCCCCCCCCCCAACCCCACCGCCCACAGACTGTCTGCATCTTTGTAATGAATCCACGGTTGTCGTCACGTCGTACGTGCGTCCTCAGATCTTGAAATCGTCGGAGTCTTCATCTGTCTGATGGATCGGTCAATCGTGTCTGCTTATCACGGAGCGGCGTAGTATGTCTTGACAGTGATAGGCAGCGTCTCTCCTGTGTTGCAAATATTGTCGGACGTGTTCAGCTGAGGGACAACTGTTTGTAGGATGCACTAGTTGATCTGACGTTGTACTGTCTGCGCATCCCCCTCGTCAGGGCTCTGTCTACTGTCTCGGCAGCTTTTGAGTTCAGAAGGGGTTGTCGTAGTTGGAATGATGTGTGTGGTGTGGCGTGATGTGATGTGTGTGTAGTAGCTGTCACGTCTGCTGCATCGGTTATAGGAGGGCGCTAAGTGTGAAGTGTGAGTGCGGATTGTCTTGGGTTGAGGGTCTGGTGGGGTGTTCATGGGGGGGGCAAATGTTTGAACAGAGTCTGTCATGGAGTGGGTTGTGTTGTTTCGAGTCAGCGTTGTTTTTATTTCCTCTAGTAAGAGGGCTCCGAGAAGCTTTAAGGTGTACTGGCAATGAGATGAAATAGCTAGATGCGTGCTGTCCAGCTCTGATTCTTCGTGACGGTCATCAGTATTCCGTTCATCCTGGTAGACGAAGCATAGTCTGTACGACAAGTTTCTTCTTGTGAATCGGTAGCTGGTTAATGATTCTTGCTCTGGTCTATCGGTACAGGTACAGACTGCAAGGTCAGGATGTCAGCTGGTAACTTCCGAGCTCGAGGGACTCAGATGTTGAATCGAGTTTTCCGCCAGCTAGATCGAGAAAACGAAATGGATGGGAAGTTAGTAATGACTTTTCGAGTCTTGTTACTGTTGAGCGTGGGAACCTGCTGACGCAGTGTACTTACGATTTCGAGTTACCGAGACTGTCCCACCAGGTTTGCCAGAAGATTCCCTGTGAGAACATGCGCTCGCTCTGCTTGGTGATACGGGACATTCATCGTGAGGCGATCCGCGAAGGCACAGATGACGAGTGTAAGTATAGGAAAGGCGATGTTGTGCATGTTGTGACTAAGGTCACGGCAGTCATTGAACGCGAGGTCGTAAGTGATTCGCCCCCCTTTTTTTTTTAATTATATTACTATGGATACTGTATTAGCGGCCTACTCCGATGGCTAGAAGACCAAGCTCTAAGCACTTTACCATCCACACTCGTTTACACAACGGGCTGCCTACCTGAAGTATGTGCCGAACTAGTGAGCTGCCGAGCTGGCGCTTCATTCAGTCAGTTTTCCGTGTCATACAGTCAAATATCGTGTGCAGTCATCACCCAGATTTCTTACTTCCGTTCATCTCATCCATTCTCATTTTCCCGCAGGGTGCGTGCTATGGCGTAACGTGTCATCCTACCAAAGGCCAAAACTTGCCTTCTCTTCCGAAAAACTTGGTAATGGGATTTTTACGTGTGTGCAAGATGTTTGGTTTATAGTCTCATTCGGAAGGACTGTAAGGAATGGGAGTCAGAGCCAATGCTAACTCCAAGGGAAAAATCCCCCTGTACCGAAACGGCCG